>PVKB01000084.1:991071-1249607 GCA_004027205.1 Ctenodactylus gundi | reverse complement strand
GGATGCACAGATGTCCAGTGTCCCTGAACTGCTGATATGTGCCAGGGTGTGGGCAGCTTGCATGATATTAATTATATGAGCAGATATATCATAATCATCTCTGAAGGTTAATGCCTCCCGGGGGGTAGGAAGAATACTGAGGGGAGACCCCCAATCCCTGACCTTACCTTCCGCTGTGGGAAGCCTGTTGTGGTCACCACTGTCTCCCCAGGAAGGGGGCAATAGCCTGGGTCTCCTGCCCTCAGGGGAGGCTTGCAGTTCCCCTCTGACGGAGCTCAGTGATATGCTTTTTAGCAAAGTCACTTGGGCCCTACATGTAAATATATCCTTCAATCCAAAGTTTTACCGAAGTATAGCTACTATCACTACTGGGTCTTATTTCTGTCTTCTGGCTCTACACTGTAGCTAAAGGACACCTGCTCTCTTTCCTTCCCCTGTGGTATGTTGTAAGGACCATATGAGATTGCCAGACAGACAGACGGGACTTCACAGAGTGAGGGTCACGTACTCTAGTAATGGGTCAGGCCCCAGGGTCTTGGAGCTGGATATGCAGTAGGCAGAAGAGGGGCTGGCTAGTGGCTGGCAGTGCCACGGGTGCAGAGCCTTCTGCCAAAAAAAAAGAAAAAAAAATCTTTTCTGAGATTGTGTCTTTCCAGCCTCTATTCCTAAAACTTTTCCAATGGCTCAGGAGGTGGAGTGGGGGGGATGGAGGTGGAAGGTAGTGGTGAGAGGGGTGTTCTCTTTCAGCCCTTCTTTTTTCTTTTAAGGCCTCACAAATGGTTTGTACCTGTGACATGCCATTTCAATCAACCTTCTCAAGTTTATTTTTCACAACTGTTACAGAAATAGATGCCCCCCCCCCCCCCCCAACAAGTATTCAATTATTAGTAGCAAACTGCCTAAGGCTAGTTTTCTGAGATGGTACAAGGGCATTTGAGGAGGTCAAGGAGCTTCCCACCTTTCCTTTGAGCAGATCTATGTGTTTCTAACAGATTAACAGGTCAGGAAATGGCCTTTGGGGAGGACAAGTGGTTTACACGTTTCCTTTAGGTATTCTAGGGCCTGTGTTTTCTGGGCAGTCTGGAGACTAGTGCTGGTGGTGCTACTCCAGCAGGCCATGGTGAAGGGTATACTTTGAGGTACAACTGTGAGTCTGTGTCTGAGAGAGCTGACCTTTGTGAGTGTCTGATGAAAGGCGCCTGTGGCTGTCCGGGCAGGGGCCTCAACGGGACTGAGTGAGGGACAGCAGAAGCAGGCTGCATCCCTGGCAGCGCAGGGAGTAAGGGCTTAACAACCCGGTGCTCAGAAGGATGGATTCGCTCCTTCCTCTTGGGTTGTGATGTCTGAACTCTGAGGTCTTGGCCCTGCATATGGGTATTCATACATGGGTGTCAGTCAGCTTTTAACTACTGCAACAAATGCCTGGAATGATCAACTAATGAAGAGGAAAGGTCTTTGCGGCTCATAGTTTCAGAGGTTCCCATTTATGATTGACTGGCCCTGTTGTTCTGGGTATTTGGCAAGGCAACATATCAGGGTGTAAGGGTGTGGCAGTGAAAAACCAGTCACCTCAAGGCCA
The DNA here is from genome assembly GCA_004027205.1 of Ctenodactylus gundi. Lineage (NCBI taxonomy): Eukaryota > Metazoa > Chordata > Mammalia > Rodentia > Ctenodactylidae > Ctenodactylus > Ctenodactylus gundi. The sequence continues at coordinate 1,248,028 of PVKB01000084.1, read as the reverse complement.
GGATAAGAAAGAAAGAAGGAAAAAAAGAAGGAAGGGAAAGAAACAAACCAACCTATCAGGGTCCCACAATCCTTTTTGAGGATACATCTCCAATAACCTAAAACCCGCTCTGGGCTGCACCTCAAAGTTCCCAACCCCTCCCAGTGGCACCAAGCCTTTGCACAAGGGCCTTTGGGTGATGCTCCAGATAAAGCCGTAGCAGCATGCGAGTGTAGAGAAGGGGGAAAGAATGACAGGCCACAGAACCAACATGATTTCCAGCACAGGGTGGGCATTCAGGACATTTGTCCAATGAGACAGAGCTGACTGATTTGAACAGGGAGCGAATGGAGAGAACCGGAGATGAGTGACCAGTGCAGAGTCTGCGTGCTCTCCCCAGACACTGTCTGCCTGGGCAAAAGAGAGCACCAGTGAAAAGCACAGCTGAATTATGAAGAAAATACGAATAGTTCTAAGCACTAAAAATCAACTGAATGCCAGAAGTCTAGTCTATGACAAAGACCTGTGGCCCTCAGAGGAGCTGCTGATTCCAGGAAGGAGGATGTGGACATGTTCACCTCCTGGCAGGCAAGGACCACCTGTGGCCTGGCACCGAGCCCTAAATGAAGCTGGAAAGTCTGCCCGACAGCAGTAGGGAAGACAAGGCTGCGAACTCTGACAAGAAGGTGACTAAGACATGTAAAAGTGAAGTTGAGGTCTCACAGTTTGGGGGGACATTACACTTGCCCTGTGTTCTAAGAGCCCTAGGTAAATAAACTAATACAACACCAATCCTGACTTCATGATCCTCTCGTGTGACCGCTCAGAAGCACAGGGAAAACCATTCTGGGGAATACTTCCAAAAACTGAGAATTTCCAGAATAATAAGGCCATTTAAAGAGCTTCTAATAAAAACTCCCAAAACACGTAAAAATATCATTTTCTCACGGACGAGAGTCAGACCCACAGCACAGGGCGATCAGTACTCGCAGAAATGAGAGGAACCAATCAGAGGCAAAATCTGAAAAGATTAAAGACATAGAGGAAGAAATGAAACTCTAAGAAAGGAAAGGAATGAGACGGAGAGATCTGAAAAAGTATACCATACAGAAATAAAACATACGATCACTAGGAAAAAAGTCTTTGTGGATGAGTTAGACAGTACGCAGTAAATAAGGAAAATGATCTGGGTAATTGCTCAGAGGATGGTAGAGAGAATGTTTTTCAATTGTGCAAGAGAAAGGCCTGAAGGGAAGACTGAGAAGAGGCGCAACGAAGGGGGGAGCAGCATCCAAAGACCCAGTAACCAAAAACTTTTGTGTGCAGATGAAAGACATGACTTTTCAGATTCAAAAATCCGAACGATTTTAAAGTAGTGTAAGTACAATAAAATCTATACCTAGGGCTGGGACCGTAGCACAGTGGGGAAGCACGTGCCCGGCATGCACAAGGCCCTAGGTTGAATCACCACTGCGGCAAAAAACAAAATAAAACATACAAACAAAAAACCTAAAATGAAAAAAAGTCAGAGTGAAATCATACAATTTCTATGATGGAGTGAAAGACATACTGCCTACAGAGGGTGGCAATCTGCCTGTCAGTCACCAGCAAGGGGAGAAGCGAGAGGACAACAGGGATTGATCACCAGGGTTTTGGGGAAAATCTCACCTGATGTTTCCCCCCCACCCCCCATTTTACTGATATGCATAAGTGCAAAATTTAAGGTTTACAATGAAGTTGAGCATTCTGTGTACTTACGTATCTTGTCAAGGTGACAAGGACTTTCCCACTCTCTTTTTGTCCCTCCCCCTACGCTCCCCTCCCTCCTTCCCCTCCACCCTACTCCCCTGGTTCACTTTGTTTTTCATTTTAAGTTCCATGAGATAGTTGTGATCTGAGACTCTCATATCAGAGAAACCATTCGATGTTTCACCTTCTGCTTCTGAAGCACGATGTTCTCAAGTTTCTTCCATTTGCCTGTAAAAGCCTCCATGCTGTTGGACTTTATAGATGCATAGTATTCCATTGTGCATAAATACCACAGTTTGTGTATCCATTGGTCTGTTGATGGGTATTTTGGTGTCACCCGATGCTCTGAAACCCAACTGACCTCACACTCAAGAGTTAGGGCAATGTAAAGACAATGTCAGAAGAAAGCCAGCTGCCTCTACCAGTCCCAAGCTGTACTGGCAGAATCCTGAACACACCTAAAAAAAAAAATAAAAACACAAAAATCCCCCAAACCTCAAGAGGGATGAAGGCGAGGAGGAACAGGCAACTACTCGCATACAGATACATTTAAACAAGCACTAGCTACACAAAATGACAACAATAGCAACGACTGATTCTGAGGATCTAAAAACCAGGTGACCATTAGATCTTGGACTGGGATAATGCAGAATAGGGATTAGCCACAGCCCCGAAAGCCCTCTGTCTAGCATTGAGGGACTGCGGCAGAGGCTGCCAGCTGTTTCTCAATATCCAGCCCTCTTCTTTGTTCCCCTCCTGAGTTTAGCAGGGGAACAGTGTCACTGGCAAAGCAACACTGTTCCCAGACGACCTGTGATGAATTATGCTCAGTGCCACAGGAACAGATGTGCTGGGTACCAGTCTAGGAAATTCTGTCCACAGCAGAAGAGGTAGGCATACCCCTTCCTCATTCCCCTGTTGAGGGGACCTGGAAAGCCCCTTAGTGCATAGGACAGGAGCAGCCACGTCAGCCTGGGCACTGGCATTCTGCCTTTTTTTATGAGTGAGAGATGCCCTCTGGTCTCAAGGAAGCTGCTGTTTGTTTTATATTATATGCAGTTGGAGCCAACACTACCTAAAATAAACATAAGGGATTTGATCCAAACACTATAGCTTGGGTAAAGGGTAGGGCTGGTAACTTCTTACGCCTTGCTACTTTTCTTTTTTATATTTATAGTGATTATATTTATCTAAGCAACACACACATGTTCAGTTGTTAGATGTTAACTAAATTTCTGCGAAAAATATGCTTTTTAAAAAATAGAAAGAACATTATAAAGTTAATGCAGAGTTCTACGAATAATATCATAATCACTAAGTTTTCCTTCAGTCTTTACGTTAGACACTGTTACTCCTAGCACAGGCAAGCAGGCAGGGTCTTTATGCTGGAATCTGGCTGCTTCTGTATCAGCTGGCTTGCAGACAAGAAGCCAGCCACTTAAAGAATATTTTAAGTGAACAACTCGCAAACCTCAGGGATGGTAAAATCCTATGAAGGCCTGACTGTGACAGCTGACGACCATCATAGCAGTCCATGCTGCTCTTCTGAAATGAGACTTCAAAGCAGTACACAGCTTAAAATGAAAGGTTCTAACAAAAAAAATTGGCATACACACATTTCTCGACCAATTTGTGTGGTCGACCCTTTAGTTCACTCTCGCACTTGAAAAAATGTAATAATAAAAAAAAATAAAACCAGACATCACATTTCACTATCTGTTAATAGTCACAATGACAGCAGCTGCAACTCGGAACAGCATCACCAATGACACCCATGGCCAGTCGACACTAAGATTAAGTTCTTTACACCAAGGAAATGGTTGGCCACAGTCACCGGCCAGTGTACAGATAAACTCAAATTTCTAGACGGGGGTGAAGCAGATGCTGCCCGCCATCTCCTGGGCTTCCAGCTCTTCAGGCCTTGAAGCCCTTCAGGTCGCTCTTGCCTTTGTGGCTTTGCTTGCCCGTGGCGGGCTGTGCCGGCTGGCCCTGCCCGCTGGGAGAGGCTGCTGGACGCTGCTGCGCTGTCCTCTGGTTTAACATCGTCCAGTCAAATGTGTAGTCGTACTGGTGGTTCAGAGTCCCAAAAAGGATGCGGAAGAGCTGCCGCAGGTACATGTAGTCGGGGGCCTCCTCGAAGCGCAGCCCGCGGCAGTAGTTGAGGTACATGGCAAACTCGGAGGGGAAGCCCGCGCACAGCGCCTCCACGGCGGTGGACATCTTCTTCTCGCTGATCTTCTCGTGCTTCTGTCGCCGGGTGGCGGCCCGCAGTCCCTGCCACGGCAGGCTGCTTCGGTTAAAGTACATGAGCACGTAGCCCAGGGATTCCATGTCGTCCCGCCGGCTCTGCTCAATGCCCAGATGTGCGTTGATGCTGGCGTAGCGGGCCGTGCCCGTGAGGCTCTTGTCCTCCCTGTAGGGGATGTGCTGCCTTGTCCTGCTGTCTCTGTACTTCTTGGCCAAACCGAAGTCGATGAGGAACAGCTTGTTCCCGTGGCGGCCGATGCCCATGAGGAAGTTGTCCGGCTTAATGTCTCTGTGTATGAAATTCTTCATGTGCACGTACTCGACCCTACTGATCATCTGGTCAGCTAACATGAGCACGGTCTTCATGGTGAACCTGCGGGAGCAGAAGTTGAAGAGGTCCTCCAGGCTGGGGCCCAGCAGGTCCATCACCAGGATGTTGTAGCCCTTCTCCTGGCCGTACCAGCGGATGTGCGGGATGCCCACGCCACCCTGGAGGAGGCGGTACAGCTTGCTCTCATAGAGCAGCAGAGGGCGGCTGGCCTTCTGCGACTCCAGTTTCACCGCCACCTCCTCGCCGTTGGTGATGTTAATGGCCAGGTAGATGTCTCCGAATGAGCCAGACCCGATCTCCCGCACGAGTCTGTATTTCCCTCCGACCACGACGTCGGCCTTGGAGTCGTTGCTGCTCGCCATTGGGGCGCCTGGGCGCCGGGCGGGCCCGAGCCTGATGGGCCTCGGCGGGGGGACCTGCCAGCGCGGGGCGCCCGGAGACCTCCGATCGCCGTCCCAGCCCGAGGTCCTCTATGCCAGGCCGCAGGTGTGAGGATGCTCTCGCGGCTTCTACTGCCGGGGGGCCACCGTCTCCGCGCCTCACGGAGACATAGCCTGCGGGACTCCCGGTGCCGCGAGTCACAGTGTCATTCCGCCCAAGCCGCCATCGAGTCGCTGCAGCTCCCAGCTTTGCTAAATTGAGCTACAGATTTAGGTATAGTGAATGTAATTTCTAAATCAACGAAAAGAATGAAAGAAGAGGGAATTACCCTTACTCCGGCAGAATGTAGAAAAGAAGGTGAAATGATACTGTACAAGAAACATAATAAGGCAGCAGAGAAAACTTCCGAGTATTACCAGCAAATAAATACAGATGATTAAAGTAATCGATTAGAAGAGAGCCTTAATATTAAAAACATCAAAAACAAAATGCACAGACTTAAAACAAAAGAACACAGAAGCAAAGGGATAAGAAAACATGGCAGACCAAGGTCAACCAAAAGAATATGGCATGGCCATATGAATGTATTTCTAATATACAAAAATAAAGTTTAAAGCAAAAATGTATCGGAGATGAAGAGTCATTATGTCAAGACAAAATAAACCTTTCAAAATAGAGACATAGGTACCTATTAATTATCACGCACTGAGTTAAAATATATAAAGCAAAACACCGAATAACTCCCCCAAAACGATTAGGACTGCAACCAGAAAAAGGCATACTTACACTAACAGTGCAAGAGGCTAGCACACATCTTAGAAACTGATGGACAAAGCAGGAAGGAAACCAGTGTAGCTACAAAGTATCAAAGTATCACATTTAACAAGCTCGACCTCAGGGACCGACTAAAGAGCTACAGCACACACCGTTCTTCTCAGGCACAGAGAGGATTAAAAAACCCCAAATAAACAACTGACCACAAACCAAGGGGGTCTCAACAAGTAACAAGGATCTGATTATTACGTAGACAATATTCTCTGACGGCAGCCCGTGAAAATTAGGCAAAGTTACAACTAAGTCATAATGTGGTAACTGAGTATCTTTCAATATTTGGATACAAAAATACCTCAAAATAATTCATGGGTCAAAAAGCATTGGAAACTACAGGCTGAAAATCTCTTATTTAAAAAGGTTGGGGCTAGGTATGTTTCAGATTTCAGACATTTTTGAATTTTGGAATATTTGCATACATGTAATGAAGTATTTTGTGTATGAGACTCAAGTTTAAACACAAAAATTATTCAGTTTCATTTAGATATAACACACATAGTCTAATGGTAAGTTTTTTTTTTTTTTTTTTTTTTTTTTTTTGAGACAGAGCCTTGCTCTGTCTAGGCTGGTCTTAAACTCACCATGTAGCCCAGGCTGGCCTCCTGCCTCAGCCTCCCGAGGGCTCCCTCAGCCTCCTGAGTGTGCCACCACCATTCCCAGCTACTAAGTGCTGCTTGGAGATCAAACCAAGGGCCTTGTGCTCTAATCACTGAGTTATACCCTTGGCCCCCTCGTTTTATTCTTTTTTTTTTTTTTTTTTTTTTTTTTTTTTTTTTTTTTTTTTTGGTGTCTCTTTAGTTTGATTGAGACCTTTCACATGAATTCAGGTGTGGAATTTTCCACTTGTGGTATTGTGTGAGTGCTCATAAGGTTTCGGATTTTGGAGCAGTTCTTTTTTCTGGAACTTGTGCTTTAAGCTGAATGATGTGGAGGAGCTTGAGGCGAAGCTCAGAAACATGCTTGCCTCACTTGTGTGTGGCCCTGGGCTCCATCTCCAGCACTGCAGAGAGCAAACTAACCCAAAACCTGAAAAACAGTGAAAACACTACGTGCAAACATCTGTGGTGCACACCTAGAGCAGCGCTTAGAAGGTAAGTCAGGTTTCTGTGCTTCTATTGGGGAAGAATCAGAAACTTATGACTTAAAGTGCCCAATTCTACTGATAATAAAAGGGACCAAAATAAAATTCACATATGCCAACAAATAAAGAACAGAAAGGGATGAAACAAGAAGACATTATCATGTCAATAAAATACGTGGTCTTTAAAGAAGATCAGTAAATACTGTAGAAAAACTTGATCAAACTGACAGACAGCAGATGCAAATATAATAAATATAATTAGGGATAAAAAAGGGCCACATAACCACACATCTGGTCCAATTTGACAATCATAAGGTAATAGACATGTACAAGTGACATGGTAACAACACCCCCAAAAGTGTACAGAACTGATGGTTACATACAGAGAGAGAGGGAGGGAGGGAGGGAGGGAGGGAGGGAGGGAGAGAGAGAGAGAGAGAGAGAGAGAGAGAGAGAGAGAGAGAGAGAGACTGTGGGGGACTACGGGGCAGTGTGACCACTGGAGAGCCTGGGAAGGTGCCAAGCGAAACACCACCCTGGCAGGTGGGTCACAGGTTTTGAGCGCTGGCATCACACTTTTATTAGCTTTTCAAAGCACTTCACATCCACTGTCATATTTCCAGAAGCATCAAGTTAAGGAAGGCGGCCTAACACCCCACCATATGGACAGCTTTTCTGTTTTCTCAACAGGAGAAACAGACCATAAGCAAATCACAAAGACTGAAGCTAACGTGGGAAATTTTTGGTGCTTTCAAAAAACAAGAGAGGGGAGAAACCCTGCCGAGGATGCTAGACGTGAGCATTTTGGGTAAATATCTTAAATCAGGCACCACCTCTAATGAAACAAAGGCCAGGCCTTGTCTGTGATATACACGGGAAAATGACCACTCACCCCAGAGTTTCTGCTATCAGCAGCCAACGCTTGCCATTCACATCTATCCCTGATTTTTTAAAAAGAAAATCCACAAAAGGAAGCAGCCATTTGAAAATTCTGATCATTTTGCACCCTGGCAGCAAATAAAAGTCATCAGTAGAGCCCACTCTTAGCCTTGAGCAATATTTTCTAAAACAAAACACAAAGAACCCGTGGTACTTAACTATTCTGTTATTGATTTATTGTAGTTTGCAAGGTAATGTTGAAGAAAATTAAACGTATGGTAGCCTGACGTGCACTTTCTGTGACAGGGAACGAGTGGCCTGCATTTGGAGGCGGTGTCACTGGTCACGAAGGATGAAGGACTAAGGGAACATACTTTATCTGGTCACAGATCAGCCGGCTGCCCTCAGTCAGCCCTGAGCCTTGCAAAATCCCTGTCCACCTGCGTCCGGGTATCTGGTTGTGAGCACGCTTCTGTTGTTAACTGCACTCCAGATTTCCTGGACATTTGGTTTGGGAAAGTTCATGATGGATGTGCTGAGAGGTGTCTCTGTGCCTGGGTGGAAATCTGGTTTCTGAGTCCCAGGACTTTCCTTGGCACGTTCCTGGTTATAGGGTCCTCTCAGAAAATGACAAAGCCTCATCAATTTGGAGTCTATCCTAATTGCTGACTCAAGACCAGTATGATCACACTGCTTCCCACTTGGGCACTTACAAAAATGTTACTGAGAAGTATTAACGTACATCCTATTTGATGAGACAGCTTGTTTCCAAATCTGGAGGTGGGCTGAGGCTATGGGGATCTGCAACTAAACTTGAACACTTTCCTTTTAGTGAATCCTAAGACTTTATTCAAACTGATTTTCTTGTATTTTCGACTTAATTCTAAGAAGTATAGTCTTGTTTTTCCATCAGAGGCACAAAAGGAAAGGCCAAACAGAGCAGAAGAAGGAAACAAGGGATGAGGACAGTGGCAGAGGCGACTTTCCCACCAGGAAAACTTCTTATAACAAAATATAAAACCTACTCTGGAGTCAACCAGGGTAGAGACAAATGGCCCTAGAGATGGTAAACATCATTAGGCACTAGAGTGCAAGACAGTGTCTCCAGTGATGAGTCAAAGAATTTTTTAAAAGCGAAATCCTGATGCATGTTACCTGGTTAAGGTGGGAATGTACAAAATATTTAAGAAGACTTTTTTAGAGGTTTCTTTTTATAGTCTGATTTTATATAGGCCACGCTTCAATTACCTGACTAACCTTACATGGGGTGGCTGGTTCATGGAGGCTGCTGGATTGAAAATGTGCTTCCTCATGCATTTCATTTATTTATATTTATTTTTTATTTTCGAGACAGGGTCTGGTTCTGTAGCCCAGGCTGGTCCTGAGCTCACTATGTAGCCTAGGCTGCCCTTGAGTTTACTGCAGTCATCCTGCCTCAGCCTCCTGAGTGCTGGGATTATAGGTGTGCGCCACCACACCCAGTTTTTGTGGTGCTGGGGAATTGAACCCAGGCCCTTGGCTGTGCCATTCCTCCAGCCCCTCATGCATTTTAGAACATCAATATTAAATAGTGAAAGCTCTCACTTCACTCTCCCTTGAAGTCTGCTGCAGAGTACCACGTGATGTCACAGGGCACCCCGCCCTGCTGGTCCTCTGAATTCCACAGACATATGGGACTGCCAAGGCCCAAGTTTATCTTTGCTTCCTCTGTAGAGAGTCTGATTACTTCTAAGATTTATGGTCAAGGTGGAGGATGGGAAAAAAAGAGAAATATCTCATGGAGTAGATTTATAACCTCATCTTGTTTTTTTAGTAACATTAGGGATGACATCTTATGACATAATCTGGGAATGACTGTAAGGCAGCTCAGAAGCTCAGTGGGAAGCTTTATATTTTGGGTTTGCAGCATTCCACGGTGGCAAGGTCAGGTGGGAAAGGACCAGGGAAATGAGCCAGAGACATGGGCAGAGAGTGAGTGTCAGCTGGTTTAATTTGCTGTGTCAAGCTGGAAAATTAGATAAACAATGACAAACCAGGCTTTTTAAATGAACTTGTCACTTCTGGTTTTGTTGATACAGGAGAACATTTTTCAGGTCCTGGTAGCCCCAGAGACAGTTTTAACCCCTGAGAGGTTTACCCAAGTGTTTAAGAACACCTATTTCTGAAAACAATGGTTTAGGCCAACTCTCTACCCCTAAAAAGAAAAACTAAGTATCTTTAAAATTTATTTTTCTCATAAGAAAAAGGGGGCCTTTATTAACTCAGAAGGTCCAGTACTCTGCAGAGGGAGTGCAGTAGCCCCCGACCCCCTAGAGTGCTCTTACACCGTCATCTCTGCTCCCTGGACCAACTCAAAACCCGACCACTCAATATGGTTCCTTGGGCCTTAACCTCTCCTTGCAAACAGCTTCTTCGATCACTGCTCTAATCAGCCTGCACTGCCTGCGAGGGGCAGGTCCTAGCTCTCGTCTCACCACTGTGGGTTGTGAGGATATGGGGATGGGCTGGGGGTGGGTAACCCCACTGATTTTTACACGCTTTGTGCCATTGCAAGTCTACACTGCAGCCATGCGTGCTGCCTCATGGACAAGGGGTTGAGTAGTGAATTTTTCTAGTAGCTGTTCTGATGGTTTTGCTATGAGGATGTTTAGTCAATGGTAACTGGGCCTGAAGATGTAGTTTGGAGCGAGATGTGCTCATATTTACAGACAAGGGCACCCGAGCGGGGAGGGCGTGCATTCCGGGGACTGTCTGCAAGCTTACTGTGTTATTCAGGCAGCCTAAGTGCCCAGGCAGCGGCTGGCAGCTCTGCTGTGTCCCCTTCAGTTTGTGGATCTAAAAACTGGAATCTTAGGTGACGAGGGCGAGGTGGAAGTGGGATCTCAGGTAAACAGGGCCCAACCTCATGCTCTGTGTGACATGGTGTATCTGTAACATACCTTGGCAGTGTGAGCGCTTACACCAGCCCAGGGGTTCATGTGATCTCCAAAAAAACTCAGCAGAAAGTATTATAGACAGGGACACTGCACTCTAAGGGTGGAATACTGGCTCTCAAGGCTCAGGTCTCAGGGTAGGTGCCTAAATATCATGTCCCCTTTGGGCCACCCTCCACAAGCAGTCGAAACCGTTCCCTTGCAGCACAAAGTCACAGAGCGATGGTTCACATTGGAGAAACTGTACAAGAGGTGATGGGAAGTCCCCCGCTAGCCATCCATAGCGTCACCCCTTCTCCCATGTAGAGTAGAAGAGGCTCCTTCCAAAGTGTTCCCAGCTGCAAAATCTCTGATCCCAGCTAGCTCTTGTGATGACAATATGCAGAAGGCAGGAACAATGGCTGCGTGCCTCTGAAGGAGGTTCGCACATAGCCACCTGTGGCCCTGCATGCTTGGAGGTGGCCTGGTCATGGCACGAGTGACCGTGAGGGCAGCAGGCAGAGAGCCACCTGTGCTTCCTGGAAGTCCTGTTATCCCCAGTCCTTTGAACTACATCTCCTGTAAACAGTGGCAACATGACCCGCGTCTCCTGGGGAGACTGTGTGGGAGATTCCTGCTCCATGGTCATGACTTGTCAGTGGCCTAAATTACAGAGACTTAGCGTATTCCTTTTCCAAGGAAAATTTCATGTCCCTCAAGTTCAGAGCTGAGTGCGACAGATACTAACTGCATTTCCATGCGACTGACTCTCCTTACAGCTGCACATGGGCAGCAGGGCGGGCGGTGGAGCATCGTGGCCTGCTCTCTGCAGCACTAAGGACCCTCCCGCAGCCCCCAGGGTGGCCTCGTCCCTGAGCCCCAGGCCTAAAGACCCAAATTGTTCGAACAAGAACGAGCAAACTTCTCCTGGGCTCAGAATTCTGTGTAACTAGAACACAAAAAAGATAGAAGGAACCCCAACTGTTGCACTCGTGCACAGCCTGTAGACAGGACGGCAGTGCCCTCCGACAGCATTTCAAATACAGTTTATTAGTGTGTGATATGAAAAGGGTATTTTTATTGCATGATATAATGCAATGGGACCTTGGGCGCTCTGTGGAAAGACCTCACACTCAGAAGTGTAATGAACCCATAGTCCCAAAAACATTATACTGTACATTAACCTATCATTAATGGCACATTAGGGCTAGGGGCATTGCACGCTTGCTGGTCAGGGCTCCATCAGGACAGTGTCGAGAAAACCACACAGTCTTCCCAGGCTTAAAACAAATAGAGAAAATAAATATTCCTGATGTCTACAGGCAGCTTTAAAGGAAGTTCAATCCCAGCACTGCCTTGCAATTCCCAAGCGTCCCCCACCCCCACTTAAAGGACGAAGGACACATGCTAAACAAAGGAGAAGGGAAATGACCGTCCTGTAGTTTACACCCAGCGCCGGCTCTGTGACCTCGGTGTGGGCTGGATAAGGTCACGCGCATATGGCACCTCTGGTAGCAGGAAAGCTGCCCCAGGCCGCCCAGTCCTGGCCTGTGGACCGTAGAGGAGGGAAGGTGCTGCAGGCTGGCACCTGTACTCACTCTTTTTCTACCTGGAGCTCACAAAGAGGAAGAAGGGGACAGTACACCTGACGGAAAGATAGGCAGAGGACGTAAAAAAAGTAACTGGCTAATAATATGTAATGAAATGCAAGCCGGGCATGCTGGTACACATCTGTAACCCCAGAATGCAGGGAGGCTGAGGCAAGAGGACTGCAAATTTGAGTCCATCCTGGGCAACCGAGTGAGGCCCTGTCTCAAAAAAAGGTGCTGGGTGAAAGCTCTGGATTCAATTCCCAGTATTGCAATGCTCCCTTTCCCCCCAAAACAGGCAAATTTAGTGAAAGTAGGTATCATTGTATCACTAAGTAGATAAGCAAAAAGACTATCTTAAAACTAGAAGAGGTGAAGGAGAACTGGATTCTCACATGCAGTATATAAAACCACACGCATAGTCACTGTCTTAACAGTGAAAATCTGGAAAAGATCAAAATATTTTATGACAGGGTCCTGCTTAGGTAAATATGGTGAATTGCTAATATGGAGTACCATACAGCTATGAAAAAGAACAAGGCAGACCGTTACATGATGTAGAGGGATCTCACAGATATATTCAATGAAAGAACAAAGGATAGAATAAAAAGAATGAATGACCCCAGGGCTATTAACAGTGCTTATCTCCGAAGAGCAAGGCTGTGGAAGCCCTGCAAAGATAAGGAAGAAGATTACCTTCTTATGGCCTTGCTGTACGACTTAAATTTTTAACCGGAATTTACAAACTAGATTCTAAATGATGAGGCAGAAATGGATGCTCTCGGGAAGCTGTGACTTCCCACCTCTTATGCTAAGTGCTTTTAGTGTGTCCCCTTGTTCGGAATTTGACAAAAACAGAAACAGGAGCCGGTCACCATTATCTACCCACATGGCGTGGAAATGCATGCTGCGAGGTGAAGTAATTCACTCCAGGTAACCCATGCCCACCTGTCTTCACTAATGACACACAGCACTGGTAGGAAAGGGGAGCCCTTTGCAAAGCTAGCACTGTCATGGCCGCCTACCTTGCAGTCCCTGGGGAGGTGCAGGGTGGTGAGACAGCAGGCCCTGGCTTGGACTGAGGCTGAGGCAGGTGTCTTTCTGGAAACATCTCTGCATCATAAGCTGGAGAGAAGGCCTAGCGACCCATGGCCTCACTGTGTAGGTAACCGGGTTCAAGCACATGCAGGGATGCTCTCCCTAAGTACGTGGGTATCACCTTCACTGGGAACCAGCGGCAGGTAGGAAGCTGCAGGTGAGGCAGAGGGTAGCTGTCTGTGCGAGAAAGGTTTCAGCTTTCCCCACATCCCTCCACCTCCATCCCTCCATCTTCCCAACAGCAGACTCTTGTTATTTTTGGGCAAGCAACTTTGAAGCACCATTTTAAAATGCTGGATTTTATTTGTCCAAGGGTCTGCCAGCACATGCGGTAATTAAAATGTTGATTAGTAAACAGTTTAAATATATGACAGACAATGCAGTTAAAGTCTACAGTTAGGTCAATATGTGATTTAGATTTGCCATTTAAAAAATCTCATTTAAATTTTGCATACATTAATCACTACCATACTTCAAGGTTCTGATATCCACCTGACTACAATATTAAAATAAAACTTGCTGCCCCAGGGAAATCCCACTTATTCTTAATTGTTTCGAGGCTTTGATGGGCTTTTAATCTAAGATTAATTTATGCAATTTTAAATAACTCTTCTTATGATTAATAAGCTTGAAAATTAAAAGGGGTCTAAAGCAATTATAATGAGCATTTGGTCATAACCTCATTAGGAGGAGGAGTGAAGGATACAGCTCCGGAATCCTTACAAGACTACAATTTAAGGTTACTTTTAGAGAAGTCAAACATAGTTCCTGAAATTGCAAAGGCAGGTTAGCAAAGGTCAGTGTTAAAATGACGGCTAGCAAGATTAGCATACTAATGATTTTCCCTGATAGTGACAGAAAGGACACTGAGGAGAAGATGCAGAAAGACAAATGACACGCCGCCAAGAAGCGACAGGCTGGGGGCCTGGTTCCGGTTCTCCGGCTGGGGATATTCACGGGCCTCAGAAGGCGCCTGGGGTTTAGGATGTTCCCACTGGAGGGCGGGAGCGGCCACAGCTGGCCAGGCAGAGGTCAGCCCCGTGTGTCCTCTTTGCTGGCTGGGTACCTGCCTGTCCCACCCCGCTTCCTGCCGGACCACCAATAGTCTGCTGTGGGCAAAGCCATGTCAGACTGGATTCACCAACGAGCCTCTGTTTCTCCCCCATCACCTCCAAGGTCAGCGGCTGGGCTGGTGGCTCCTCACCGCCTCTAGACACTGGTCTCCTCCTGAGCCCTTGTCCTTCCTAGGATGCTCTCCCTCTGCTTCTTAGCAGTGATGATGAGTTATTTTTATTGAGCACCTACTGTATTCCAGACTGAGGTGCTACCACACCTCAACTTCATGCTTGCTGAGACCCCATTCTCATGAGCAAGGAAACAAAGTCTGTGAGAGGTTCTACAGGCACTGAAGGTTGGGCGGTCAGGGGAGACGAGGACGGGCCAAGCCACCCCAACAGGGCCACCGCATTCCAGGGTTCCTCTCAGCCAGTTCTAACTATCCTAGAGGTCCTGTTGGAGCCGAGCGTCCTCCCTGGCCCTGTACCCCTCCCCCAGGGCTTACTCTGCCTCAGTGCACCGATTGCCTGCCTCCTTCCGAGGCTCCCGCGGATATGAATGTCTCTTGTATACTGTGCCTACCAAGGCGCCACACAGCCCTGGATGGCAAACACTTGTTGAGTCATTGACTGTTTCACAGTAATTCTGTGCAGAGACATACTTTTTACATTTTCCTGCTGCCAGAGGTTAGACTCAAGAAGCCAGGGCTTGCAGAGAGGGGAGGAATAACTGACCAGGCCCCACCCCTAAGGAATCAGCAAGGCAATGGACACTAATCGCACACATCCAATGCACAGACACTTCATTCAAAGTCCCTTGAAGCTCCACTAAACACATCTGTCTTCCATGATGTTGCTAGCTGGATGTGCCCAGAACATTTCATGAGAAAATATGACCCAAGGAAGTGGAATGAATAGTGTCCCACATACATATAGCATTTGGTGTCAACAGTTTACACATATAGCTGGGCATGATGGTGTAGGTCTGTAACCCCCAGCACTCTGGGAAGCTGAGGCAGGAGGATTGCAAATTCAAGTCCAGCATGAATAACTTAGTGAGACCTTGTCTCCAAACCAAACCGAACCAGCAAAGGGAAGAGGATGGAGCTCAGGCCAAAGGCCCTGGGTTCAATCCCCAGCACCACAAAACCAAAACAAAAAACAAGTATACGTTCATAAACTCCATCTTACATGAGTTAAAAGCAATTAACAACACTCATCCTCCCCCCATGAGCCATGAGGTTGGTACCATCATCCCCAGCTTGTGAGGGAAGCACCTCAAGCTCTGATGAGCTAAGCGAACAGCTCATCCGTGGAGCCCCGTCCTCGGAGCCCTCCCTTCTGGTACTCGCATCCGCCTCCTGACTCGCCCTGCACCTTCCTGTCCCACACTCACAGGGCTGACTCATTTTTAGGCCGGAGCCGATCCTAGGTCTGCTCAGACTTCACATGCCGAGGGCAGAGTATGTTCTGTAAGTTGTCAGGTCACAGAATTTCCTCCTGTCCCACCTGTGCCACCACGGCTACGGTGCTATCGAGGCCACTGCACCCTTCCGGGCTCCTGCTGCTCCCACGCTCCCCGCGCTCCCTGCCCCATCTCCTCAAGCTCCTCACGGTGGGCCCTGTTCTGTGTGACACCTCTGCTCCATGTGTCTGGCTTCTGTTGCCACTGAGCTCTATAGGTGAAGGAGGAGCTGTTGGTGCCTCCTAGCAGGGAACTGGCAAAGGATGCAGTGGTTGTGTAAAACCTTCCTCCCTCACCACACTGGCAGCCCCTGGAGGGTGGGGTCAGTGGCTGGTGGTCCTCTGTGTTCCTGCAGCACGCAGCTCAGGCAGCTGGCGTGGGAGCTGTCTGGGGCTGGTGTGCAGTGATGTAAAGAGCCGGCCACAATGTAAACCCGCCCACAGCTTCCTGCACCAAGTCCTGCTGCAAAGCGTTATCTACTGGACTAAGGGGAAGCTTTGAGATGGACCTGACATACACTCTTTACCTGCCGTGTCCAGGAAACAGTACAACTGAGCTGGGGGTGACAATGCAGGCCTGTAATCCTATACCACTGAGGGGACGAGACAAGAGTGTTACAAAGTCAAGGCCAGCTTGGGCAAATTAAGAGACTTCCTGAAACCCTGTCTCAAAATAATTGGGGATGTAGGTCAGTATAAAGGCTCTGGGTTCATTCCCTGGCACAAAAAACAAAGCAAAGCAAAACAAAATAAAACACCACTGTCCATACTTTGAGTAGCACTAAACTGCAGCACCTCTGTATCTATGCTCAATGAAGTGTGCTGGGTCACAAACTCAAGGAACAAGGTCTCTGAAGCTACCTACTTCTCTAACCATAAGGGGGAACTGGACAGGTGGAAAGTGTGGGCCAGGCCACTGACGGTCCACACTGTCCTCCGTTTGTACCACATGTCACCAAAACCAAAGAACCTCTTCCAAGGTCACCAACTAAAACACTTAGTGCAAACTGCTGGTTGTCACTTTCTCTCTCCCTACGATGATTTGCTCGTACTCAAGTTCAGGCTTTTACCAGGTCCTTGCTGCTGGGGGGGACAAAGGGGGAGGGCACCAATGTGGATAAGATCATACACGCATCCTGGTGGGTGGATGGGTGGAGCGGGGCAGGCAGGCTGGGCTTTACCAGCCCACGCAGCTGAAATTCTACACCTGTATTTTACTTTTTTGAAGTAGTTTGATTTAGTTGAAATTCTCAATCCAGAATAACAGTTCCCTGCACACGAAGCACCAAGATACAGTTTTGATCTTATACAATAAAGCAGCCCAATGTTCTTTGGCTGTGGGACGGCATGAATTTCTCTGAGCCTGGCTTATGCATGAGGAAAAGTAATCCTTACAGTGTCAATGGTAAGGTAACTTACATGAAAGCATTCTAACAACTCATGTGTTCAAAAATGTCTATCCAGGATGATTTCTCTAAAATGTATGTATATTTTAGAAAGGGTCTTACTATGTAACCCAACCTTGTCTAGAACCCTGTGTTCAAGTGATCTTCCTGCTTCAGCCTTCTGAGTAATTCGGTGTGTCAAAAAGTCTTTTTTTTTAAGGTTAAAGAACAGAACCCTTTATGAGTTCATCTGTGCCTACCTGTTAGATGCATCTGGTATAATCTCTCTCATGTTCTGAGAAAACAAACTGTAGTATGAATTTTGTCTTGTGTGGATATTAGAGGATCGGGTACTTTATGACCCAAGCTGCACGTTAACATTTGTGTGCAGAAAGCCATATACTCACATGAATACTCAAGCATTCTCCTGAGGCCCTGCTCATCTGTCACCCCACTGGCAAAGCCTCCCAGATGCCCCTAACCGGAACTCTCTCTCCTCCCCAGGATCTGCTTTATCCATTAAATTCTTACCACTTCAGCTCAGTAACGCACGCTGAGCATTCTCCTCAGGGCTGAGGCTGGGCTAGACGAGGAAACAAGATACACGAGACAAGACCTGTCCTCGAGGAATTCGTGGTCTCCTTTATAGACTACGTAAACAAGTTACTGGCACGTGACAAGTGCACTGATAGAATTTCTAGCCAGGGTGCAGTCGTCAACCCTACAGAAGCCTAGGGAGGCACAAGAGTGGCTGTGAGAGGTGGGTCTTGAAGGCTGAATAGGAGTTCACCGCGGCATGTCAGGAAGTGGCACTCCTGATGAAGGAAACAGCGGGAGCACGTGCGAACCGTCAGGCCTTGGGGCTGCCAGAACTTGGTTACACAGGGCAGGAGGAATGGAGCGGCTGAGGGAGAAGAGGGCAGGCGAGGGAGGGCCCAGGGGTCTCTCCTTCTGTGTCTGTTCCTACCCTCCTTGTTCCTGCTGGACTTCAGGCAAGCTGGGGCCCAGAGCCCACCTGGTGCTTCTTGGCATCGAGCAGGATGCTCTGGGACAAGCTGAGGCTCAGGACGTGAAAACAAGGGGTGCGCATTTTGAAGACCACAGTGTGCCCCTGCCCACCTCACGTGGCCGACACGGCTTCTGGAACACAGTCTGCGCCAGGTGTGCATGGGGTTATGCCTCAGTCCCCCCACCCCCACCCCAGCTCCATGTGTAACCCACTTTCTAGAGGCGGTGCTGCTGCCCTCACTGGAGGGGTGGGAGGGGTCTGTCCCGAGGGCAGAGGTGAGGGAGGTAGGGACCTGCCGCGCTCCTCTGACCTCCCTGCCTGGGGTGGGGGGACAAAGTGTGTTTTGGACAAAGCACTTTGCAGCCAGGAGCGGTGGCCGACGCCCGTGAGCCAGCGTCCCCGGGTTTGACTTCCCGAGAGCACTCCAGACGCAAGGCTGTGGCTTAAAAAAAAAAAAAAAAATCATGTTTAATTTAAAAATTAGAAACTGGAGCAGGCTGTGAGCACAGGGGTTGATTGAAACAAAATTTAAATTCCTGTCAAGCCCATTTAAACACGGGGGCCCTTCATAGACAATTAGCTGCTCCCTGTGACTGCTGAATAAACTCAGGCCTGGTCACTGCAAGAAGGAGAGGCGCCTACTGTGAGGCGCTGGAAAAAAATTAACTAAAATCAGGCTGTATGAAATATTTAGCCTTCCAGTATATCACAGGGGTTTGAAAGTGTAAACAAGACAAAAATCGATTCCTCGGTGCCCTCAAATCAATCCCCCAAAATGGTTAGGGCATCTGTTTCTGCTAAATTTTGTTTACATCGGCAGATTTGCCGTAATTGCAGCTGTTTATCTCTTACAGTCCCTGGGGCCCTAATCTCCGATTACTAATACTTAACACTCATTTCGCATCTAAAGCTACTCCTAATCCTCAACAGGTTTGGGGGGCTCTTAAAATTATGGAAGCGCACAGGCAGGAGACACAGCCTCTTTGTGAAAGGAACATTTCCTTATCTACTACCAGCTGGGCCCAATCATCACCAGGGACGCCACAACAAAGGTGCTAAAAGGCTCTTGTACAATGACTGCTGCTCCACTGGGGATTCAGCGGAGAAAAAACAGCTTTGATGGAAAAATCTGAACAAGAGGCTACGGCAGTCCAGCCAAATAAAGTTACTGTCATAATCAAATGCTGTCAATCACCATGAAAATCCAATTAAAAATGTTTCAGCACAGCCCTCTTAAGTGGAAAAATGTACCCTATTTATACAAATTTTTTGTCAACCCCACTGACTGATCCCACAATTAGAAACTCCTGCTATTAATTGAATCTCCCCCTCCCCCCAACTTTAGAAAGCCCGGCAGGCCACTCAGAAGTGGTCTGAGGTTAGCCGGGACACTCACAGGCTCTTGGTGTACAATTAAGAGTTAATCGGGTTACGTTTGAAGATTCCATTTTTATTTGTGTCAGGGGAACCTTTGCGCGAATAAACGAAGGGTACCTATTCTCCTACTTCAGAGTCAGTGACCATTTATATGATGAGAATGGAGGAACGGTAAACCAGGATACTGGAAAGAAACTAGTCCACGCTCTGGCAAATGTCTCTCGGTAGACCAAGGCCTAATGTTTAATTCTAATCGTGAAAATTAAATAGCGGACAGAAGGCCTAAATGTCTCCACTGCCTTTCTGCAGACTCTAAATGGCCAGGCGAACCTCAAATTGTCTGCGAGCAGATTTGGTCCCCCAAATAACTCTATCTGAAGCCACAAGACTCACGGTCCCCAAAGGTCTCTCTCAAAACTGCTACAAATTAAAAAGCAAACAACCCATTAAACAAATCCAGCTGGTTACAGCTGTAAATAGGAGGCTTTAATATTTTTCCCAGCCCTTGAAATTCCTGGTTAGACTCATTAATAATTGATAAGAATTGCATCTATTTATTGGTGTGTACTCACAGGGGGAAAAAAAAAACAACTTGGCTCCCTCCAGCAGCAATTCCCAATTCCCAGGGACTAGTTTTAAGATCCTTTTATATTTCCCTCTCAACTGGCTGAATGGCTCTGTTCTTTTGCAACTGCAGCCACAATTCCCGAGAGTTCTGGGGAGTGGGTGGCAGCATCTATATGCCGAGGAAGACTCTGGGTCCTCTGCCATCCGTCTCACCAGGTGAAGATGGTGCCGGCCGGGTGGTCTCCTATAGGCCTTGGCTCTCTGGTGACCTCTCGGGTTGGAATTAAGAGTTGGAGGTGAGATTTCCAGCGGGCAGAATGTATGTCAGAGATCAGAGTGCTGCCGAGCAAAACTCAGCACCTCCTGGCTGTTCTGCACACCAGGTGGGCTGGAGACCCTGTCCCTGTTCTGGTTGGTGACACACATGCTGGACTGGTTGGCAAATGCTTCCAGTTGTATTCTATGAACACTGCCACGTCCTATAATCTGGATCCTCCCCAAGCGACTCCTCCAAGTGGGAGGTCAAACAAACACCTGTGATGAGAACCTATTTTCCAGTATGGTCACCGAGATTTATACTGACTATTATAATGTCCAGGTGCTGCTTGTTCTGGGGTGAGCTGCCCTAGCTTTACTCTTTGAGTTCCTATAGCACACGGGGCATGTTTGTCAAAGGATGCTCAGTTCTTTATTGACTTGGATTAGACTGCATGCTAAGGGTATCAGTAGGGTTTTGCCCGAGTCACAGGGGAACAAGATCAAGCTAAGCTCTGAATCGTAAGATTGCGATTCTCCTTCAAGGAACTTACAATCTAGGCGGAGAAAAAGGTGAGCTTCATTACACTGGTGAATTTCTTCTCTGGCTGCTCCTTATAATCACTTGGAGAGCCTTAAGGAATAAAAGATGTGCCTGCTCCCTGACCCAAGTGCCAGAGATCTTTCAGTCTAGTCTGGGATCCTAGCATTTCTTTCTTTTCTCAACCTTCTAGATGATTCTGATGAGTTTCCAGGGTTAAGAACCACCGCAGTCTGCGATCAGCTCTGGAGAAGAGATGGGTCTGTCCTTAGGAGCTGGTCCAAGTTGGACATGACATTCCACAGGCCTCAGTGAACAGAGCGAGCCCTGCGGAGGCGAAAAGCTGCAGGGAAGGGAAGGAAGACCTTTGAGGAGAGAGGAAAGGAGTCTTTTAGGATGCGGACACCACCCAAGACACTGCCGGGAGGGTAGTATTGTGTGATGAGGGACCCAAGTGTAACAGACTCCCATACCACAGTAGCTCCCGCAGCTCCCATGGCTCTCGTGTCACACCGATGAGGAGCCTGGCTGGTGCCCTTTACTGCATCCGAGATAAGCAGCATGAGCTTTATGTGGTCAGTGAATGCGTTTATTTATTTATTTATTTATTTTTATTTATTTATTTATTTTTTTTATCAGGGCTCTCTGGCCCAGGCTGGTCCTGAACTCACTATGGAGCCCAGGCTGGCCTTGTACTCACCACAACCCTCCTGTCTCAGCCTCCTGAGTCTGCAATTACAGGCATGTGCCACCATGCCCGGCTTATGTGGTGCTGGGGAATTAAACTTGGGTACTTAGCACTTGACATAGTGCTTGCTAGGCAAGCGCTTTAACCGCTGAGCTGTTCCTCCAAGCTCAAATGCTGGGCTTTGACACATACTGGGAGAATGCAGTCAGCCCAATGAAACACGAAGGACACGCTGCGGGCACGAGTTCAAACAACCACAAACTGAAACAGGCAAATCATTACCATATTAAGAGATACCACTTGATGATGGAGGAACACAGTCCTTAACTGGAAAATTAAAACTGTCAGCTCACTGTGATCAAGGAAAGACAGACTTTCTCTGTATTTCTCTTAACATGTGCAAGTACATGAACAAACACACCCACCCACACACACATATGTATTTATCTGCTGAAGTCTCATGAAAAGATTAAGCAGTCACATCTAAAGAAAAACAAAGCCTGTTTTCTGGGGTTACAAGCGCTCTGTTCTTGCTGAAGTGCTAACGTGTCATCAAAATTCAAATTAAAGCTGTCTGATTTAGTGCGATCTTAAGCATCTAGACTATGGTTTTGCCGATGTAATTATGTGCAATTAAAAAGCTAGATCAACTTTTTACTAGTAGATCTCTACTCACAAGCAGACACAGATGAGTTTATAGTCATTAGGACCTGAAGAAAAAAAAATCACGGCACGGCGGTCGGCGGGACCCAATGTGGGGCCCCAATGCTCCTGTCATGGCTGCTTTGTCCCAGGGAGTCCCAGCCAAGCCTTCTCCCTGCAGATTCTGGGTGCTGTTGCTAGCGGGATGCTCCAAATGCATGACCCAAACTAAAATGTCTGCAAGAACAGGCAGCCAGACACATATGAGCTGGGCCGCCAAGATGCACTTTAAAACATGCTGCATGTGACAGAGGCAGCGGTGAAGCGCAGTGAGTGATGACCAAGCTCACGAGTGCTTAGGCACTATTGTTAGTGTGTTCAACGCTGAGAATTCAGCAGGCAGCGCGGTCCTGGGCCTTCCCTCATCTCTGCGCAGAGGCACAGGAAGCGCTGGCCTCTCACCCGCGGCCCTCACTTTGGAATGCGGTGGTAGTGCCAGACGTTCTCTGAGCTCGGTGACCGGTGACCGCAGAAAGCACCTCTTCATCAATGGCACAGGCCCACTTTTTCTCACAGAGCGAATACTCTCCCCTCACCAGCTCCCCTCACCACTTCCACAAGCCTGGCTGAGGGCTACCTGCTTAATTCTCTCTGTAAAACCTCAGCCCCCTCCTCCTCCGCTGACCTGTTCTTTATTGATAAACATTTCTCTCTAATGCAATAGACTGAATAAAAATCATCTTCTTAATTGGCCAGAGCACGTCATGTTTCTCAATGATCAGAAGGATCAGATCTACTAAGGGCAAACAAAGCCATTTGGTGAGAACCCTGATGTCATGCTGGACCTTGGCTGCCAGAGAGACCAATATCTGACATGGTGGTTCTGCTTTTTAAAAGGGACCATGTGGACACCTCATCTACCATATACCTTGATTAACTGAGAGAACAACCAACCAAAGTATCTGAGAGTGTAATTACAATCGGGTTTGGGAAAGGCAGAAAAGCTACCAGTGACAATTTAATTTAGAGGAGTTAAATAAGTTAACATCTCTTTGCAAGTAATTAAATGTTTAAACAGATTTTTCTAGAGCAGTTTGGTGTTTATTAGCCCCCGAACATTACCACCTCTTATACATAAAGCCTTCACTGGGAGATGAGATGTTTTCAAGTTTGCAGTTGCTGGGATTGGACAAAGAAAAAAAAAAAAAAAACCCACAGCACTATTTCAATCACAACTGACACCCTCCCCTGAGACTGCCCACTATTTACTTACTTTCTAAATAAAATGTTAAATTTCAATTGCAAACTGCACCGCATGTGTCTTCTCAGGAGCCCCACATGAAAACCCAGGCGAATGCTAAGCCAGGGTGCCCTGCTCTGGAATGCACCGAGAGACGCACAAAATGCCAGGCATTGTTAGAACCCAAGGAGAAAACCATGTTTTTAAACAATTACTAAAGCAATATAGTAATAGCATAAAGACAATTTCTGCGCCAGCTTGTTTCTCTGAAATTCTCTCTGCCACTGAACAGCTAGAACAGATAATAACTATTAGTAAATCAAACTCCTCTGCAACATCCAGCTGTGCCTCACGCATTTACATACAGATAGAATGGGTATATGTTTTTAATATGTATGGGATACGTACTTTTCCCACAGCCGAAGTGCATGCTACAAAGGAGGAGGAGAATGGGAATCGGATCAGCATGAGATAATAAAGTGGCCTAGATAAAGTATTAGCCAGCGATTGATCTCAAACCGGGATGCTGCTTCTTCTGACCTGATTACTTACTATGCATAGATTCCATTAAATAGAGCTTAGACACGGGAAGCTCCTGGAAATACTTTAAATGCATCGAGGGATCTACAGTGCTCTGAGCCAAAATTATGACGGTGTGGGTGCCCCTGACCCTCAACCTCCTGCTGGAGGCCAGGCCCTCATTCGGGACAGGCTGGCAGGTTAAGAGGCTGCTGGCAGCTGGTGGAATCTCTGTGCAGCCCCCAGGGAGGGCTCATCCCTTCCCGACAACGAGCAGCACCCTCCCAGGGAATGCGTCCTCCCTCTCAGGCTGCTTGTCTGGTCCTGGCCATGCAGCTCTGAGAAACAGAATGGGAAGGTGGTAGTGAGTCTGGCAGTCATTTAGGGTCATGGTCCCCTGGGAAAACTGGTGACAGCCATGAATTCCTCTTTTCGGGGACCCCCCCCAAACTGCCAATCTTCTTGTGCACACATGATTTTACATGTAACTTCAGTGGCTCTAAAGAACTCCGTGATGACACAAGCCCTTGGCCAAGGCCCGCTGATTCAGCATATCCTCTTGGGTTCGCAGATGAAGATGGTGATGTGGCAGGGAATGAGTCACTCCTTGGGTGGCAGAAGGCACCATGACAGGCACTCCCTGCTACGTCACGGTCCCCCACGCTACCCCAGATCCCAAAGGAAGGGGGACTCCTTAGCAGGAAGATCTCATGGCTTATGGACACCAGTGGTCTACACAGCCATGTTTCTCATCATGTCTCTTGAACAGTATTTAAATACATAATCGGAATAGCAGAATCAGACCAGAACCCCCAGCTCAATGCTCCCATCTTCGGGTGTCTCTCTGTCCCTAAGTTTTAAGGGCCTATTCATATTCATTTCTTTGGTCTCTCCATTTGCTTACAGACGGCAGGGGGCAATTTCCCCACCGCCTCCTTGTTATCTTCCTCTTCCCTCTTGCTGCAGTCCAACGGGGCCTCTTTGACTGGCAGGAGCTGGCTCTATCCACTAAGCCAAGACACCCTGGTGGCTGTCTACAGACTGCTGGACACTCTATCTGCCATCTCTTTGGAGTCCCTACTGCCTGAAAACTGTATTCAAAGTTTGGCGGCACCAGCCACAGAGCTGAGATGGTTCCATCATCTCTCTCTTATGATTTACATTAGTGTGATTTCCATGGGTTCTTCAACAATGCAATTGTTCAGATGGGAGCAGAAAGAGTAGCTGTCTGACTGTCAGCGGCTGAATGACCACAGCTGCCACAGGGCAGGTGAGCCTCCATGGGGTTTAAAGCCAACTCCTGGCTTATGTAATAAGCTCTTACAGAGCCAAGAAAGGCCACCCCTTCCTCAGGACAAGGAGTTTCCCTATGCTTGCATGGGAAGTGAATTCACTCAGTGAGAAAGGCCACGTGGCTGAGTGTTAGGCGGATGCGCTGTAGTGCTTCTATGTAGAGACAACATTTTCAGACCTGGACACTAGAGTTCCTCTGCCCAGCTGGTCGTGAAGATGCTGCCTATTTGAAGCCCACCTTTGTGGGCCTGCAGTTCCACCTGGTTGGTGTCAAATGAATTTCTGTTCTAGTGGCACCAGAGACTTCCCACTATACTGCAAGGATTGGGGCCCTCACACACGAGTGCACTGCCTTTGTCTGGAGTGGTCCCTCAAAAACTCTTAAAAGCCTTTTTCAAGTGCTCCCTCCCCCACACGGCTTTTCCCTAATCCCACAAATGGAGCCCCACAGAATCCTACAGGTCCTCTGTCACTCGTTCTGCCATATCTGTTCCACAACCACACAAGGGCGGCTGACTCTTCTCTGTATTTTCTGCTGAGTCTAGCACAGAACTTTACACACACTGGTACACAAATATCTGCCAAATTTGGTTATTTCTCAGGGTGGGGACATCTAGCCTACAGGCCTGCAAAGTTATTTAGTCCAGTCTGGCCACTGCAACCATCACATTAGGAATGAGTTAATTATATATTAAGTAAATGTTTTACCAACTGTAACAGGTTAATTGTTAAGTTGATAAATTTTTTTTGATATGGCCTGTGAGTGATGTCATAAATATCTAAAGGGCCCTTGAAGAAAAATATGTTCTCCAACCCGGATTTGCACCGGTCCCCAGATCTTTCAACAGTGTGTGACAACAATGATGACTCTCGTACTATTTCCTTATGTAGCTTAATGGCTACACCAGAAAACCGCACCAGCTCATACAGACCTTGGCCTCCTCAAAATGTTAGCCTTCTGGGAATTTCCTGATCTGTTTTCTGAAACTTCCACTTGGGGCATAAAAAACTGACAACCATACGAAGCACACAGAATTAAACATACAATTAAATGAGATCTAACACCGGATCTTAACAGTCCCAAAAGGCTGACCTTGAGTTTTACATTTCACTTTTAGGACTGGCCTGGATGATGCTTTAAAGATTTGATATTGGGTATCTTTGTACATACAGTAAACCCATCAAACAAAAAGACAAACACAGCTTGAATGCCCATTGGTGCATAGCCTGGGTCCAGGGTCAGGGCCATTCGGCCCTCACCCTGCACTCTGGTTTCCTTAGGCCGAGACACGCTGCGCTCACTAGTCAAGGCCACATCTGGAGATCATCGGGAAGCTTCCAAATGCTGAATCTATGACTCTGACTATTTCCACCAGATTCCATTTCTGATTTCCTTTCTTTGATTTGGAAAATGTGAACCCACAGAGAAACGTCAACAATCCTGCAGGCATCGCAGCTGAGGCGGCACCAACTGTGCCGCCCATGTTGGTACCCTGCTGGCCAGGCTGCTGCACTGGGGAGATAAACTGCTCTTTTTGTGAAAGGCAGAGGCCCCCACCAACAGTGACAAACGGGACGCTACAGTCCATGCGTTCAATAGGTTGTAGGCAGAGACGGAAAGGGAAAAATTAAAGCCATTAATATGCTAGAAGGAGCAACGGAACTGGCTCTTAAAAACTGACTCCTTAGGACATGACTCAGGTTCAAGACAAGGGACAATGCACTTTCTTTCCCATCCCATACTGGGTCCAATATTTTGGTGAATGGCGGGCAGGGTCCCACTGCCTTGACAGTATCCGCCCTGGCCCCATTGCCCTTGCCGCCTCACTAAGCCCTTCCGATGAGTGCGGCCTCACTACTGCTGCGCTGCTGTGAATAAATTCATTTAAAATCAAATGGGGTGTAGTACGAGAAATAATGCTAAATTAAGTGTAGAAGGGTACTTCCTGTGACTCTATTTTTTATTGTTTTGATATTTATTAATTAAAAACGTTGGGGCAGCACACAGCAGTGTGTAAAGAAATGTCTAAAGACACATGCTCCTTGGCTGTTTCTTACACACACAGAGATGCACACATGCATCCACCTGCTCCCAAGGCACCAAGGGTGCCCTCCCTTGAGCTTAGCTTCGTGACAGCCACCACCAAGAAGTGCTCCTTGCCCACACGTATGTCCACACACACGGCGTATGCACGATCCGAGGACGCTTTATTTATAAGTGGTCAACTCGTGGCAGTGCGGAGATGCACATTTACAAACAGTATCTGTTTTCTGGGGCCTGGATTCCATTGTTTTAGTAGCTGGACTATCCAGCCATGGCACAACATTGCCCAAGGTAAGTGGGTTTGCACCTCTAGAATCTGTTCTAAGTTTCCCCAAATATGGCTAACTGCAAGAACTTCCGAATCATCAGACAGACACAAAAAACAAAAGTGAAACAAAAAACCCCCCCGAATTTGCCCCCTCCCCCCAACCAAATTCACACCATCTTCTGGACACAAAACCTGCGTGACTATAAGCTGCAGAGGTTTCAGGGATAAACTTTAACTGGAGACTGACATTTTGACTTAGGGGAGACAAGAAGGAGAAAAGCACTTACCTGGAGAGTCCTAGGACACAACTAGGAAAGGGACTGGAATGTGGGGTGAAGTCTGTGTTATGTGCCCTCATTTATCAGGTGGAATACCACAAGTGAAACCCTCTGAGCTGAGCTCTTTGAAATGCAGATCGTTTAAAGAGGTGAAAGAAAATTGGCAGGCTCTGCTCTGACTGCGTAAGGGTAAGGTGAAGGCAGGAGTGGTGCGCAACACCTCACAAAGAGCAGACTTTAATGAGTAGTTCCCAACGCTGTGTCCCAATGCCGTTCTAACAGCTTGTGCACCGTCACATCAACAATCTGCACTAAATAAATGACCATTTGGGGACTGGTAGGGAGCGTCTCTGTTCTTCTCCCTGCTTGAGTAAAAACTGTCATTTGCAATCAAAGAAAGCTGCCTTGGAGTTGAGAACACGGGAGGGCCGGCTATGTGGAGCCTTTCTGAGGGAAGACCCAAGATCTGCATTAACTTCATCTTCTGCAGCCAGCCTCATCTCACTTTCAGGTGAATTCAAGAACGCCGTGACATGCTCAGAATTTCCTGCAGGACTGGGCTGAAAACTTAATCTGCTAGTTGCCTTCTCTGTTACCTTGCTGCCGACCGAAAGGCTGCCTAGCCAGTGAGGATACGGACTGAGAGCCAGGCAGGATGTGCAGCAAGAAGTGAAGATACAAAGTAACCAGTGAGAGATTTCTACATTACGTTTACTCAGCTAAGGAGATGAGCTCCAAGTACCCAAAGCAAACAATGTTACCTTTACAGAGCCAGTGGATTTCTAAAAATGCCATACTTGGTTTTTTAACAGAATGTTAAACACACATATAACTAGACAATTCAAATGTAACAAAAAAAATTGTACTTACCATCAAGTCCTCAGGTGCAGGCCTTTCTTTTGGCTGTTTTTGCATGCTGTAGTGGGGGAAAACAAAACACAACAATATAACCTTTGTATTCTCTGTATCATTTGTAACTTTTTTTTTTTTGTTTGCTATTAGTTTCCCCTACTGTTTCCCTGTATATCTGGATGTCTTCAAGACCATCAAGTTCAAGTCTTGCCTAAAGTATTAAATATTCCCCTTCCTTCCTTTCGGCCTTTAGTTAATCATATTTCTGAGGGAAAGTATGAGTCAGAAACACCCAAAAAATTTCATTTTGCAACACAGAGGAAAAAATGAATTTAAATTCACTCTAATTCTACTTTTGAAGTTAATGTAGAAAATAGCAGAAATAATTCCTTCTTGACTGACTGACTTACTTTTCTCAATCTTAAATTTAGGACACAATGTACTTCCTTTTGGTAACTGAGGTAAGACAATAGGAAAATAAATGTGACTGTCAAGTCAAAGGAGAAAACATCTCATCGGGTCACTATGACACCCCATGACAAGTTTATACAAAAGCGGCCAGGAATCCAGGCGATGCGATAGCATCACAAGAGGGTCGTCACACATTATTTCTGTCTGCATTTCCTCTGGCCTCCTTGTCAGCTGGTGACTCACTTAATGGCTGCGGGGCAGCTAAGTTTTGTTTAAGCTGCTTGAAGAATCACATTCTTTATACAAAATATTTCTTGTCTTCCATCCAATCAGTATAACTCGTAGCTGAAGAGGTGCTTTACTGTGTGATGAAGAGCCAGACAAAAGTACGGAGGGGACTGGGGGTAGCTTCCTGCTTGGTGGCTGTGTCTATTTCAAACTCAAGAGTATTTGTGGGATGAAGCCATGAAAAGGAATGGCTGCTTGGATTACTTGGAAAAGAACACAGGCGCCTTTTCTTTCATATAAAGTGTCCTGTCACAAGTGAAAGGAAACCTTCCCCGGCCACCTCTGCATTTGCTGACAGTACTTCCTCTTTTTTTTTTACTCTAGAGATTTAACAATCATTTGGTGAACAAGAACCATAGTTATGAACCATTAATGACATCGAGGACATTCGCGTTCTCTATAAATAACCATATGCACCTCTCAAATACTGCATCCATTAGCAAGTGATTCAAGCTGTCTCGCCAGTGGAGTTGGTAACAGTCCTAATCTGGCATTCCAAAGTAGCTGTATCTCTTGGGAAAACAAGGCTATTACCCACTATTATTTCTGTTGCAGCCTGACATCTGTGGAGATTTCAGCACAGGTTATCCCTCCCTCTGTCTCCATAAAACTTCTATATAACAGCTGATTACTTTTTTGGATGGGAGGACAGGAAGCCTTGTCCACTTTTCTCCCTGGCTGCCCAGGACAGCCCCAGCCCAGGCTGCAGTGAGACCACACAGTGAGATATGCAGAATGACTGTCAGGGATTTATGTCCCCAGGGCCCAGAGAGGGAGAGGCCCAAGGCAGAGCTCCAGGCTGCGAAGAAACTGCACAGTCTGTTTGTCAATTTCTGCACTGCAATGTGGGACATTCCTATCATGTGTTTCTGAGTGTTTTCAGGAATTCTATTTAAAGGAAATAAGTGATTAATATATATTTCTGGATCCTGGCTATAAAGAGCTTTAGAATGGTGCAGGATTCGTGGGGAAGCATATTTTGAAAACAAAACCTTTACAGAATAAAAGTAAGTTTTTAAAAGCTACAGAATATGAATAGTTTCAATAAATAGAAACAGGGTTAATTTTTTTAAATGGATGGGGAGGAATCTTCCCCACATTTCTTTACTGTAGAATATAAATGGTATGAGACATTTTTATTAAGAGGTAACATATTACACTTAGTCAAAAAGGTGATAAAGCTTGACATTTATATTAAGGAATATTTCTTGGCTTCACCTTAGTGTGATCAGATGGATCATGGGGGTGAGGGTGGGGGCAGGGGGGACTGTGCAGGGCCTGTCCCCCAACTGCAATACTCTTGCCATGCCCTGAGGCCAAGGGCTCCTTTTGGTAAGCTCCATCGTGCACTTTGGGGGCTGGGACTTGCTGTGCAGGGCTGAGGGAGGATGACTTTGATGAAGGAGGGACAGAGAAGCCAAGGGAGTGCTGGAAGTGTGTTGTGCTACGCGTGCCTGGTGCCTCTGCCTCTGCCTCTGGCTTTGGGGAGGACCATTCCTAGGCTGCCAGTTCCCTCCTCTGTCAGGGTAATCCCACACTAAGGTGAGGGAGGGCAGCGGGGAACTGGCCTCTGGGGATTTAGGGTCTGAGTCTCCTCCTCTTCAGGGTAATCCCACAGGGCGTGGGGGAGAGGGAAGACAGTAGGGAACTGGCTTCTGGGGCACCCTGAGAATCCTGCAGGACAAGGGAAGGGGGAATAAAATAAAAACCCCTGCCAGGAGGGAAGAAGCAAAGGGCTAGAAAAGAACTCTGACAGAAAACCCATTTTCTTTGGTGTAGGATAATGAGGGGTTCAGAGGCCCCGCTGGTGTCTATCCCCAGGTTCAAGTGGGCCTAATGGAACTGTATTTTCACAGTCGTTCTGACATCAAAATTCAGTGGAATGGGACCCCAGAATTGTGTTTAAAATACAGCCAAAGATAAAAGTTATTTACTGAAAATCCGATGAATTAATAAACTATGCTGCTTCCACTAACTGACAGGCAGTTTTATGGGTAACTTGAGGTTACATTAATAAAAATAAGCTTCATATGTCTGTTCAATAGGGGCTATAAAATTATATATTTCTTAGGGAAAAAAACCCGGAATGGCAACAGTGCCTGTGCTCTGAGGAGAAGCCTGACTCTTAGCAGTTTATTAAAACAGGAAGGGCCTCTGAAGTGCGCTTATGACCCTTTGTGTAAATAACGTTTACATAATTTAACCTATTTCTTTGGTTTTGCTGCCCCATCTGCCCGAGGCCCCAAAGTCCCTCCCATCTCCAAAAGGAAGCAGGGAGAGCCGTCAGGTCCACAGAGCCGCAGAGTTAATGGCATGTATCATGTACACTGGGCACGGCGCTTGCAAACAGGCTCACCACTGGGTGATGAAATGCACAAATGGCTCCGAGAACTCTCCAACCGGAAGGACGGGCGACTCCTGGATGGAGGAAAAACCAGTCACCAAAAGTCAGGACAGTTCTCCCTGCCCGGCCCCCAGCCTCTGCAGAGGAACAGCATGAAGAAGACACAGTGAAGACTGGCTGCACCCTCTGCCACACATTTTGGTAAAAAGGCCACGTTTCAAGGCACACGTGTTTACAATGGTGAGGAATGGGAGTGAAGAGGGAGGGGAGCGAAAGGACAACGATAGCCACGGGGTGGGAAGGAAGGTGGGGGAAAGCGTAAATGAGAAATTAATGATTATTTAAGTAACACACAAATGGTCTTGTAATTAACAAAGAGCTGTGACATGATTCTTGTGCTGACCTTTGTTTCTTTTACTGGATTTTCTACTTATTTACACTTTCCTGTTTATTTACATCATTTACATTTTTCTGTACATTCATCAGCTTTAATCTGCTTACCCCGAAAGGATACATTTGTGTCAACATTCCCCCTACTTTACTAGGAAGGCCTTTACAGGGGAAGTCGTTTCCTGAGAAGCAATTTTAGCCTATTTCAGTGCTGGCCAACTGGTTGGATTAGTAAACCAGCAAATTAAGAGCACGGTGAAAAACTCCAACCTCTACCACCAAACAGAATGGGTGGAGGTCAGAGTTGCCCAAAGAGCAGAAAACTCCACAGCGACAAGTGAAGGCCACGCGCGCAGGGAGCAAGCCCCACTGCCGTTTGCAAGGGAAGGCTTTAAGAATTTAGGAGTTTTCCCAAGAATGACAGCGAGCGCCACTGTGTTTATAGTGTAACAGCTCAGGATGTAATGAAATTACACCGCAGAGCACTTTAACAGTCATCTCATTAGACCTACAGTTGGAACAAGAGAGCCACATCAAGTAGGCAGCTGCAAATGACTCCGTTCTCATCTATTCTCATTTGCTATTAAAAATACCTTTCGGCGGCTTTTTCCCTCCCTGACATCCCTACACAAAGTGCCCTGCAAAGTATGATACATGCACCTATTTAAATTAACAAAGGAATGACTTATTTTAATCTCACTGTGCTTTGGAGTGCTTTGGCCATTTGGACGAGCCATATATCATTACATACAACCTTCCAGCGCTGCAGGCAAGGAACTCAGAGCATGCGGCATTTGGCGGGGGCCAAACAATTTCTCTAGCACACAACTGTGTCAAATGCATGCATGTATTCATTACGGAGAATGAGAGGAAATGGCTTTGATGTGGTGGAAAAGGAGATGATGAAAGCACCTCTGCAATGTGCGTGTCATTATCAGTGGTGGCGGACAGATACGACTGCGCAGCCTCCTATGTGATTAGTAAATATACATATAATTGCTGTGGCCAATTATCAGAAAAATGAGATCGGTAATTACAAGACAGAAAATTAACTAGAACTCTTATTAAGGCTTTGTTTCCAATTCCAACAATTGGAAACTGCTGGAAAATACAGTTAAATCTAAAGGAACTGAGGGGGTCAAGGCGGCCAAAATAAAGAAAAGAAAATCTCCAAGAGGTTGAAAGAACACGAATAGCAATGCCCCTTGGCTTTTGTATCTCTTTTCTTGAATTTACCACGTTCATCCAAAGGAGGAGGGCAAGGCTAGTAATTCTAAACTTCAAATTCCCACCAGTGCAGAAAGGCTTCCAGGGGAAAGGAAAACAAAGAGAAATGGCAGGGAAAAAAGATCTTGCCAAGTTCAAAGGCTCACACGCCGGGGCTACACAGAGAGCGCAGGGGAAGCCGGGCTGGCAAAATGGCCGGCTCAGAAGAAACGAGGCACGCAGTAACACGACAAGTCCTCGTAAGGCACTGCAAAATGGTCACAGATGTCCCACTGGTTTGAAGAGCAGAAATAAAACATGATATCAATTTCAGCTCTGGCCTGTTTCAAGGAAGTCATATATATCACCAAGCCTGCAAGATGCCACAGGCCCAGTTCAAGAAATGACGTGTCACTGTCTCCAGAACCATGAGGAAAAGATAGTTCCAAGTCTGAGGGGCAGAAATTATGGGCTCTGGTCAGTTAGGAAGCATCTCTAAGTTACTCCTTTGTAGGTCTTTTTCCTTTCTTCCTTCCTTCCCTCCCTCTCTTCCTCCTTCCTTTCTTCCTTCCTTTCTTCTTTGGAGTCTGCAGTTGGAAATGTCTTGAAATACAATGTTTAGAAAAATAAAAACCTGCTTGGTGCCTTAATGTCGCTGAATATTTACCAAGATGGTTAAAATTCTGGAATTTTTTTTAAAATGAAGATTTGGAATAAAACATGATGCTAAAATGGGCCTCAGTTTGAACTACGATATGAGGAGTAAACTGACAAATTACAGACTGGGTAACTTGACGAAGGCGTCATTTTAGCATGGATGAGAAATGCAATGAGGAACTGTGACATCTTGCATGGGTAGTTAATTTTATTTAAGACCTGATATTGTAGCCCGTTACATTCCTCATATTATAAAACTAAGGAACACTGGGTGGTATCCATGAATAATTTATTTCACTCTGAAAATGCCAGCCTGAGTTGACTTTGCAGAACCACAGTGAGCGGGTTCTCATCTCAGTGGTGCCTGCAAAGAAGCACTCATCGAAGAAGCAGGCGGAAATTCCAATCTCACGTGCATAATGTCACATATTTCTCTTCACTTTAAAACCCATGTCTCTTGCATGCCTCAAGCAAGAATTTTCAGAGCTGCGGAAGACTGAGTAGTAGGGGGTGGTGAGAACAATGCCAGTCGCATTGGGCAAAGGTGGCTGGCTCCTGGGAGATCCCAAGGGAGAGCAAAAGTGCAAACCTGAGCATGTCCCCTGCGCTGAGAGGCCTTAAGCACTCTTTTCTCTTTTTAAAGAAAATAAAATGAAAGTTGTAGTATAGATCTGGAGAGGTACAGATTAGGTCATGGAAGAGCCCGCCTATTTGTGACTTAGTTTGTCTCTGTGGAGGCAGGGAAGGTAGCACACTGAATTTGGGCTCCAGCTTCCTGCAGCTCACAGGCCAGGAAAGCATCCAGGGCACCCAGGGCCGCAGGGCACTTGGAACCATCCCAAGGGAGGTAGGACAGTGGTTGCTGCTACTTA
The DNA here is from genome assembly GCA_004027205.1 of Ctenodactylus gundi. NCBI lineage: Eukaryota > Metazoa > Chordata > Mammalia > Rodentia > Ctenodactylidae > Ctenodactylus > Ctenodactylus gundi. The sequence goes on along the minus strand of PVKB01000084.1, from coordinate 1,213,306 downwards.
AAAAAAAAAAAAAGCCCTCTGTGAAATACTGTTTCAGGCAGGGTGGAGAAACACATTTATTTCAAAAATATAAACAAAACTAGAAGGAAGGAGCAGTTACTCTAAGAGCTCAGTCCTGGCTGAAACCAGCTCTCAACTGTTAATGAAAGTTGCTCTTCTTAGGGCCCTGGGTGCCATACTTCACCTTAAAAGCTTTTTTGGACGTTTTTCTGTTGAACGTCTAAGCACGGCAGTAGGGAATGAAACAGTGGGACACAACCTTAACCAAAAGCCTTTGCCTGAGATTTAGTCCCAGATCAACTTTAGAGCCTGGCTAAGGGGCGTGAGCTGGATCTTGTTATCGGAGAGGCCAGCATTCCGTAAAACAGCTGCCACAAAGCATTTTAGTAAGCAATTCTGGTCATCAAGGGGGACAGTCTCCAAGCCTCACATGCTTTAGCAGCTACCTGGTCAGCCCCTTTCGCTAAACAACTGGAACGCCAGCTCGCAGTGTGCCACAGAACAGCGAAGGACAATGGGAAGGAAGTCTGAGTGATGTCTTTGCCTTGTGAATAATGAACAGTTCAGGAAGGTCAACCCATTACAACCGAAACTGTTTAATTATTAATTATGTGCAATCTATGAGCAAAAGGACAAGTTCAGAATGTTTAATGTATGCTAACTTCAACTGGACTCTCTCTGGGTATTTTGTTATTAGCACTTGTCAGCAAGGTACTCAGGCATAAAAAAGGCAAGCAGCGGAAAATCTGTGTGTGTGTACCTGCAACACGCCAAGAGGAGGGGGAGAGAGCAGGGGAGGTCCCAACTAACTGCAGCTGCAGAGTAAGTCTGCCAGTAAGTGCACTTTGTGACCTTGAGAACAGGCCGATAGGCTGGATGCTCTAGAAGACAGAAAGGCTAAATGAGAAAAGGTTTTTGAGATAACTTAAAAGGGACTGATTGTTTTAAAAGGGTGTGTGGGTGTGTGTGTGTGTGTGTGTGTGTGTGTGTGGTACTAGAGTTTTACCCAAGGGCCTCATACATGTGAGGCAAGTGCTCTGCCACTGAACTGTACTCTAGCCAGACATTTTAAACCATGATGTTCCTTGGCTTTTAAAATAATAAAAATAATAAACATTAAGTGTTATTAATGTTCATGATTGACATTTCCCTGCCCCAACACATACATGCAAGTGCAAGGGCCACTGGTGCTCCGCATCTTGTGCTGGTGACAATTCCTGGTTGGGACACTATACCGCTATGAGATGGTACCATGGGGAAAAGGGGGCTGAATGAAGGATACAGGGGATTTCTCCAGAGTTTTACAAGTACAAGGGAATCTAAAATTATGTCAAAGGAGAAAGTTTAAAAAGATAAAAGTAAAGGGCTAGTTTTTCCACACAAAGCTTAGATTCTCGGCAGAACTCTACACTGTAAAGGAGAAAAGTCTGGCATTAGCACACAACTGGAAAAAAAAAGTCAAGAGATTTTTGCTTAAAAAGTATCCCTGAGAACTTCATTTTTATCTTTACTTCCATTATAATTAAAGATACCAAAGTAATAATGAAGCTTGATAACGATGTGCTGGCTAACTCAGACCCTGATAGGCATAAACACCCAATACTATATAAACAGCAACATATTCATTACTGATGTGCTCATTCATTCAATAATTTTCTTGGGCACCTGGCCCTGTGGGTTGGCTAACATTTAATCCACAGCCATGAAGAATGTGTTTTGTTCAGAGGGATGAGCTACCCAGCTAGTAAACAACCAAGGAAGACCACGGGTGTGCCTAGCACAAGAGCTGAGGATGGGCACGCTGGCAGTAACGGGGAGCCCTGGGGGTTTGATTCTGATTGACTGGCAGATCAGTCCAGAAAGGAGAATAGAGGGGATTAAAGTTGTGAATTTGGGAGCACGTTGGGTCAGATTTTCGGATTGGAGAAGCATAGATGGCAAACTATGCAAATACTTAAACTTCCTCAAAAGCTCTGAAAACTGCAACATTTCTGCTTGCAAGCATTTTAGATGATAGACGCTGAACCTGTACAAAAGTCTGGAGGGTGTGAGATACTTTCTCTCTTTTCCTACCTGTTTTTCTTCCTCTCTCTCAGAGAGCAAGTAGAGCTCTGAATGTGTCATTTGGGTTCTAGCTTCTTCCTCCTTGTGCAAAACAGACACTCCTTCAAACCAAGATTTTATACATATTGGCAGTAAAACACAGGGAAGATAAGAAAACTCAAAACTCTTGGCGTGTGTGGGCTATACTGGTGAATTCTAAATTTGGCTGTGCTGTGGTCAGGTTAAACCAATCAGAAAAGTTAAACATACCAAGCTTTCTAACACATACACGCACACACACACACACACACACACACACACACACACACGCACGCACACACGCACACATACACACACAGAAGCGGCGTGCTTATACTTATTCCAGTTAAGGCATCAAGCTAACAGGTGGTTAGCATCAAAGACTCACATGAGTCCAACATTGAGACCCACATTCCATATTTTAAAAGTTGACCTTTTAATTCAAGTCTGATGTTCCCGTGGTCAAGCCCAGTAGTTTTTGGTCTGTTACTGGGGCTCATACTGATTGGTATAGCAATCATAGATCACCCCACTTCTATCCACTGCTGGGATCAAAGGTCATCTGTAATTCCAGTGACTTAGCAGGAGGCCAAACAGCACTTGGCCCCGAAGAGCCCAAATTGGTTTTTGCCCTGGCAGAAGCTATAGGGCAAATCCGTGCTCTCCTGATAAGAAAACTTACTTTGTGAAACCCAAAAAGATCTAAATGACAAAAGACAAAAGTGAACCCTTGACCTTAAGTTTTTCCACTGAAGCTAATCTACAAACCAAAAGCTGCCCGGCCCAGAGTGATGCAATGGTAGGTTCAGGGAAATCAGCAAGTATCAACGTTCTAAAGGTCCTCAAAGTTCCAATCTGTAACCAGGACGGTAACCAGGAAAAAAAGATTGCTAACATCTTAGCAGAAGGGGAAGTGTTGGAAATGGATGGATGGGTGCTCCTGGCTTGTCAGAAAACAACTCAGCCCATTTCAGACTCCAGTAAGCTATAACCGCACAGCTTACTGGTACAAATTCAATTGATGCTTGTTAAACACAGAGTTAATTTAAAAGTGTGGGCACTCTGTAAAGGAACTATCGGTATTTTTGGCTTTAAGTGTATTTTAAATTTCCCAATATAGATGGAAACGATCCATTCCTCAGAGCGCTATGAGGGGCAGGGATGGGGTGGGCAGGAGGCTTTGACTTTAGGAAGGGAAGGCTTGTGATGATGTCATCACAGAAGGTGGCCTCTCCAACCCTCAGCTGGAAACCGGAGAGCCCCGCTTCACTCATCCCATTCCACATCAAGCCCTGAGCAGGGAAAGTGAAAGATGACTCAATTTCCACACTGGGTCACCCCATGCTCTGGGTTGCCAGACGTGACAAATTACATGTGTGGGCATTTTGGTGTGAAGTTGTATCCGCTGGGTCCGGGCTGACAGTAGCAGCTCATTTAACTTGTCTCAGATGGGCTGGGAACCTGAATTTTCACCATGAAACACCCACCCTACCCATAAAGCAGAACCAGCTGTTAGCCAAGTGAAGATCACTACCAGATGGCTTATAAAAGCCACAAATATAAATGAACAGGTCTTGTGGAATCTGTTTTTATGTAATCGAAATCTGAGATCACAGATGCTTTTTCCCACTTCCTCTTTCTCTTAATATGCCTTGGAAGCTCTTTCATAGTGTAGGAGAAAAGGGTCAATCTTTTGTCACTAAGGTCACAGCAAACTCTTCATTTAGCCTACTTACTTTACTGTCATTTGAAAGATTTACATTATTTAGAGATTTTTCTAAACATATGGCAAAGATCTGGGTATTTTATAAAATTCTTTGAAAATTGGTAGGTGGTGAGCTGGAAAATGGATTAATCTTTTCAACTGTATTTGCAATTGTTCCCTTCCCAAGGCCAATGAACACCTTTTTTTTCTTTTTCTTTTAGGTCTCTTGTTGGTCATAAGCTAGAGCACAGTGTTATTTAGAGATGCTTATGTGAGCAACACACACACGCACACACACACACACACACACCCACCCATATACCGCCTCCTCCCTTTACAGATGCTTAGGGAGAAAAAAAAAATGTACTCTTTCATACCACAGGGATTTCATTTACAAAAGTAAAATCTGTTATTGTCCTGTTTTTACTGTGACTTCCCGATGCATTTCTATTGCTTTTTTCATAAAACACTGTTGCAAATAATCAAGCGTGACCATTGACATCCACAAGATTGAGTTTTAGGAACCATTAAATGAGCTCACCCTCGTGGGAAGTCTCCTGCTCGGGCTGGTCTAAAGGTAATTATTCCGCAATTCCTACCTGTGGTTTTACCTTGTGTCTGAATATAGTGTCTGAATTTCATGTACTGCTAAGGTCAATGTTTTTTCCTTTGGAAAAGTCCAGCTACACATGTTTGATCCAGGACCTAATTATAATGTTAATATACACACTGGTATTGCATCAGGCTCGGTGTGTGCAGAGTGATGATTAAAAGCACTCTTAAAGGCAGATCACTACCTATATTAAACAAAAACAAAAGAGGGAATTTAGAGGGGGAAGTACCCTTAATAGGTTCCTAAATGAAAGGAATAATTCCTCTTTGCATCAATAAGGAGTTACCACTGAGGCACCTGAACCACATCCACACACTGTTCAAGTGCAAGAACCTGGCAGGTCCGTGTCCTGAAAAACCAACCAGCCATAACACTATCAAGTAAGACTGAGGACTCACTGGAAACCCAAAGTCCACGCTGCCACCCTGTACGTCCTCCTGAATGTTCACTCAACTGTTAGTTACAATAATTACTGCCATTTGCCACCTGCGCAGTAAGCCATGGATAAGGACGGAAACAGAACTCTCAGTGCCTGTATGGTATGGGAGTGTCTGCTGTATTTGCTTACACGTTTTTAAATAAATTCAAAGGCTGCATCAGCCACAATTCCAAGGCTCAGAATTATACGTGAAATTGTGCTCTACTTGGTTCCCTACTATATGTAACAGGGAAGGGAATTTAAAGGTGGTAAAAGGAGACACTCTGTCAGCTTAGAATTGGTCAACGTGAGATGAACAAAGAGAAGGGGAGAAGGAGGGAGAAAGAGAGAGGAAACGAAAAAAATAGAACTACATACTGTGAAATGAACAAGTTCAGTTAGAATGTTCATCAGGATTTGGAAAATCATAATGCCATCTGCTACTCTGGACCTCAGAACATCAGGGATCTCGTGGGCCCCGACGCTTCCATTTCCAGGAGGAAGGAAGGAACCTGCACTCCCTGGACTGCTGCCTCCGTTCTGGAATGGAGGCGACACCGCCTGCCACTTTCTAGTCCCTTTTGAGGACATTTCAGGGCTCGCGATACACATTTCCTCTGGTTTAGGGAAAATTAACGGCAGGCGAAAAGGCAATCCCATGCACTTGGCAGTGAAGTGAATCGGTGCCCCAGCCTGAGTTGTTGAGTAACCGGCCTGGCACCCAGCGCGGGCTCGGGGTGTTGAGGTCCCACCATGGCGCATTAACTGAACATTGTCCTACGGCTGGGTACGGCTTCACAATACAGCAACACATGTTAAATGACAGCAGCCAAAACTGGCCCCACCAGGCAACTGCCCATTCAGAGAATGCCATTCACAGGCCTCCACCAAGAAATTAATTCATTAATAATACATTAGGCTCTGTGGGCAACTCAAAGGAAACAACACAAAGCTACCACTATCTAAAGATGCAGAATTCTTCCCAGTCAAAAAAGCCCCACAAATCTAATTGGCTTACTGGAACCAAAACCATGGGGATGTTTATGTGAACAATTTAGTGAGTAAAAAAGAAGAAGAAATGGAGAAAGTCTATCTGCTGAATTCATGCAGTGCCACTAGGAAAAAATAAAGCACAGATTTCTAGCAGCAGCTAATAAAATCTGATTTTATATAACTGTGTTTAAAGGATTATTTTTTCCTACTTCAAGTGCCTTAGTACATATTTTAGACTCTCAGAAAACATTTTTTCAAATTTTTCCTTCTGCCAACGTTTTAAAAAACTCTCTTCTTTTTCACTCCTCCCTCCCAACAACTCATAAATATGAATTAAATATAATTATAAATGAACAGTACATTAACTTTTGGATTACTGCTGTGTTTTGGTAGAATGTTAATGTCATTTCCAAAGAAACAGTTATTATCAATAGAAAAAAGTAATTACAAAGGAATCCTGGCCTTAATGCTAACCTATTTTCAATCTTCAAACCAGCCAAACTGCATTAATTTAAACACACTGAACTTTTCAAAGCAATGTTAGATTTCTAAATATTACCTTACATAAAAGAGGAATACTGGTTTTCAGCCTTCCAGTTATGTACGATGAGATGCAGGTCTAGTCAACAACATTGCTAGAAACGGGACAGTTGTGTGTGTCCACTTGTATTACCTTATCAGGTTTCTAATGTCCCAGTCATCACCCCATCCAAGGGACAGGCCCTGAAGACCCCAGATTGTAAGCTGTTTACAGGGGTACTCAGAGTGCTAGTCAGAGTGGTCAGAAGATCTGGGCTGTTCCGAGGGCTTGGCCAGTGGGGCTCCCCTCCCTTAAGCCTTCTGTGAAGAGAACAGGCTGCCCTTCAGATGCTAGACACAGGAGAAGTGGAAGGTGTTCCTTGTTCTTTGCGCTAACTCCAGAAGCCAGTTATGGCAAAGTCCCCCTGGCAAAAGAGATGATATTTTTCCCCTCTTGAGTGGCTGGTAGCACCTTCTGCACTGTGAGTTCCAGGAAGGTGGTGTTAGGCAGCCATTCTTACCCCCTCCTCCCAACAGCACACACTCTCTTCACAGTCCAGAAATTTCTCCGTTACCCTGTCCAGGAATGAGTGATTTTGGAGGAATTTTTAAAAAGACAATACAAGTTTATGAGCCAAATATTTTGTGGTTTTTAGAGGAAATATTTCTAGAAGGATCCACGCTCCACTCTGCCTATGTAAAGTATACAGAACAGAATTCAATTATAGTAATTCATAAAAGGTGGGAATCTCTTGCATAAGACAGTTAAAACTGAATAAGTTCTTTCCTTATATAGCCTTATAAACAAACAAATAAACAAAACTCCAAAGTGTTCTGCTGTCACTTTTGCTTCCATCAGATCAATTATAGTACAGGCGAAGGGACTGTACTCTTGACTGTGACTCAGGTTAGTCCTCTGTAACATGGTTGCTGTTGGAAAGCGACGCAGGGAGACACTTTGGGCATTTGGCTGCTTAAGTCCTGTGTTTCAACCCTGACACCTCCTCTACTCCAATCTGTCACTAAGTTCAGTTTACTCTATATCCTCAACACGCTCTGAACGTGCTAAAGCTGTCCTAAGTAACACCTCACAGTTCTGATTGGAACAGCTTCTGAAGTGGTCCTCCTAATCCACTTTCCACTTCCCAGTCAGCGATTTTTCTATGGCTATGTTGACCAAAGCTTAAAACTCAGGCTGAAAGAATAGCTCAGCGGTTAAAGTGCTTGTCTAGCAAGCGCTATGCAAGAGTGAAATACCTAAATTCAACTCCCAGCACCACATGGACTGGGTGTGGTGGCGCACACCTGTAACCCCAGCACTCGGGAGGCCGAGGCAGGAGGATTGTCCTGCATCCGAGGTCAGTCTGCACTACAGAGTGAGTTCAGAACCAGCCTGGATTACAGAATGAGACCCTGTCTCAAAAAAAAAAAAAAAAAAAAAAAAAAAAAAAAAAGGCTTAAAACTGAGTCCTCTCATCCTCTTTCCCCCCAGGCATGGTGCATAAAAATCCATTCAAATTGGCCTCACCTCACCATACTTTCTCAGGAACCTTAGCCAAACTCACCGAACTTGCAGAAGCTTCAGGATCTCAGAAACAAAATCCTACAGGCTCCTGGCAGTCCTGTCTCTGCCACGGAGTCTTCTTCCCTGAGGATTTCCCCTCACACCCTGTCCACATTTTTATCACAGAACTTACACAGGTGCAGACACCATTAAATGCCATCTATGTGAGTGGTTCAAATGACAGTTGCTGTGATCCTCTGAGCACTCAGGCCGTGCAGTCTCACACCACTTGCCCTACCTGCTGTTAGTGATCTGTTGGTATACAAGGAGTGGTCAAAACATATGATCAATGCTCATATTAAGATTCTGGCAGTGAAAGACACATTGTCATTAGTATCATACCTCAACAAACCGGAAAATAGCACTTTTACATTATGCAAGGTACACTTGTATTCAAAACTACTTGTACCTTTAACGTGTCTCTATTTACTCCTGTTTTTAATCAAATAAAGCAGCACAAGCAAAAATAACTGGCGAAGTAGACAGAGAGAGAAAGAGACAGACAGGCAGACTGACTGTTGTGATGCATGGGGCAGAATCCCTCACTCAGGAATACATGGTTTGCCTTAGAGTTCATAGGAATGTGTGTGAAACCCAAAACCACAGTGTCCCTCATAGAGTGATAGTAACATTGCTAAGGTTCTGGACCAACAGAAAGGAAAAGCAACGGCAAGCCACATCTCTAAGAAGGGGACTCTGGGTTCCAATGTGGGGAAATTCTGGCTCTCCCCTTAAGGCTGAGAGCTAAGAACAGGGGACCCATGAGTGTCACAGTAAGGATGGGGAAGGGCAATGCAAACAGGGTGGCAGCTGAGCTGGGGCAAGGAGACAGGAAGGCGATGTCTCTTTTTAAAAAATATTTATTTATTTATTCGAGACAGAGTCTCACTCTATAGTCCAGGTTGGATTTGAACTCATTATGTAACCAGGCTGGTCTCGAACTCAAGGCAATCATCTGGCCTCAGCCTCAGCCTCCTGAGTGCTGGGATTACAGGCATGCACCACCATGCCCTGTGTATGTGGTGCTGGGGAATCGAACTTAGGGTACTTGCACTTTAACCACTGAGCTATTCCTCCATCCCCAAGGTAGGGGATCTCTTGCTCTGGGGCCTGCCTTGAGTCCTTGATGAGGAGGATCACATGGCCTGGCTTAAGATGGGAACAGATTTTCATGGCAAACAAATGAAAATGAACCCCAATTCGCGTAGTCCATCATTACGAATCTCACAAAAAGTCTCTGCCTTTCGCAAATTTTACACCTCTACCCACAAACCTTAATGAGGACATTAAGAGCCTTCACTGCTTCCCGGCATGCCTCGTAAGTGAATGCACATCAATGCAGTAGCACTTAAGTGTCACTATGAGGGTGGACAATCACCTGCCCACCAAACGCCTGAACTCTCCAGAACCTCACTTAGACCTGACTCCCTGCAGTTTCCTGGAAATGCCGGCACACATGTCTGGAGCTGGAAACAGGCAGCAGTGGCTGAGGCCACCCCCTCTCATGGCAGCTCAGTGAGGAGAGGACGGAGGACTGGGCAGATCAGAGTGATACGTAGACAGAACAGGGTGTCAAAATAGAGGCCTGTCTGGGTCAGAAAGGAGAAAAAGGAAAGAACCTCACTAATAACTCCCATGTTGTGGTCTGGATCTTGTATTTGGATGCTGTAAGTTATCTATGCGACCATGTGCTGTGAGGAGACATGGGCCTGGCTTGGAGGGGTGGTTTATGGGCATCATGCGGTGAATTATAGGTGTATATGTGATAGAAGACAGTCATGGGGTAGATTATAGATCACAAGTGGGTGGAGGATTAGGGACTTAAACCGGAAGGGGTAGAACACAGAGGCTGGACTTGGAAGAGCTAGATCACTGGGACAGGATCTGAAAGAGTGTATGCTACGTCCTCCCTTCTGAGACTTGGCTTCCTGTTTGCAATGCCGCGAGGAGCTGTCTCTACCTCTGCCTCTGCCGTGTACTTCCATGTTGCTGGCTACCCACGAATGGACTGTGACCTCCCAAAACCGTGAGCTAAAATAAACTTTTCTCCACCTAATTTGTGTATCTTGGGTACTGAACCACAGGGACAAAAAAGTAACTAAGACAGAAATTGGTACCAGAGAAGTGGAGTCATTGCTGTAACTTTACCTGACCACATGGTTTGGATCAGGAATGGGGCAAGATCCACCTTTGGAACTGGTTCGCAGGAGGAGTTTGGAAAGGTTTGAGGATATTGGTTAGAGAAATTGTGGAGTGCTCTGAGCCAAGTTTGACGGAAGTTCTGGTTGGAGCTTGGAAAACCAGAATGCTGATAGATGTATGGATTGGAAAGGCCAGGCTCAAGAAGTTTCAGATGGGAGGGAGGACTGTATTGGCAAGTAGTCTAAAAACCACGTGTGCTATGCTCTGACAGAAAGTTTGTTGGCATTTTGCCCTTGTCAAGAGCTTTTGCCTAAAATTGAGATTAAGGAAAGTGGGCTATTTAATCTGGTGGAGGAAATCCCAATGCAGCCCAATGTCCAAGCTGTTATGTGGGTACTGTCTGCAGCCTTTAGTCAATTTTGTGGTAAAAACTAGGAGAAAATTGCAAAGAAAACAGATATAAAAGCTTGCAGTCTGACATAAAAAAGCACGTGGTTGGTAAAAGGAGTAGCATTAAAAACAAGCCAGTACTTGGAATCAGGACTACAAAAAGGAGGCCTTTAGGGTGTCTCAGGAATCAGCAAGATCTTATCATTTACCAATTAAAGAGTAGAAAGGCAAAAGATCTGGTTCTGAGAAGAGTGCCACAGGAATACTTGTAGGGCCAAAGAGGGAATTGTCTGCCAGAGTTCAGCTCCCCAGCGTTTAGCAATCCAGGTACTCAGAAGCTGCTGCAGCATGGCACAAGGAGGCCAGGCTACTGCTCAAGCCACTGGCGGACCCTGGTGTCGTCAATGTGGTGCTGGTTTCAAAGGCATGCAGAATGCAAGAGTTGTGGGGTCCTGGAGGCTCCCACCCAGATTTCAAAGGAAGGCCTCAGGGGCCAGGCTATGTGTCCCCGGGAGGGCAGCGCATGAAGATGTGAAGGAGCCTAAGGTGCCATGGAGAACCCAAAAATTTAGAGAAGCCAGAAACAAAGGTCATCCAAAGAGGAAGGCTGCTGGCTGGCGGTGGATCCACTCCCAGATGGACCCTGCAACCAGCAACAGCACTGCAGGGGTGAGGCCTCTCAAGGGCCCTGGGGTTCACACACTGCTACAGCCACAATTATCCCAGGTGGTAGACATGGAGTTATAGATTTAACCTGCTCGGCTTAGACCTTGTTTTGGCTGGGCTACTTTATATTCTCCTTTTCCTCCCTTTTGGATTGGAATTGATTCCCTGTGCCGCTGTATGTTGAAGGTATTTAGCCTTTATTTATTTATTTATTTATTTTGATTTTCACAGGAGCTCACTTCTGAGTTTGCCTTGCATCTCAGAGAAGACTTTTTTTTTAAAAAAATTAGTGCAGAAACTATTAAGACCTTGGCAACTCTTAGAGTAGGACTAAATATATTTGGCATGAGCAGGTGGACATCAATCTTTTGGGGGCAAGGGGCAGAATATTGTGGTTTGGATCTGAATGTCCCCCAAAAGTCTCACGCATTTGGTTGCTATGGATTATCTATGGAAAACTATGTGCTGTTAGAAGATGGGGGTCTGGTCTACAGTCAATGGACTATGGGCATGTGGTGGATTACAGCTGTGTGGTGGAGGACAGGTATGTAGACTACAGATTACAGGGATGTGGCGGATTAGGGTCTTCAACCTGGAAGGGGCAGAACACTGAGGAGGTGGGTGGACCACTGGGACAGGGCCTCAAAGGGTATACTTCTTTCCTCCCGGATTTGGCTTCCTGTTTGCTGTGAGAAGCTGCCTCCACCTCCACCATGGGCGTTGGCTCTGGCTTGGATCTTGAGTGTCCCCCAAAAGCCTCATGTATTTGGAACTGTGTGTTATTGGGAGGCAGAGCTTGGCTGAAAGGGGCTGATAGTTGGGGTCTGACCTGGAGAGACTGTATCAACTTGTTTCAATCGTGGACCCCCAAGGGCAGAGTTTTCAGGTGTGTACTATTGAACGGTGGACCAGAAAATGAGGGAAGGGCACCCACCCTGAGGTGTGTGGGGGGACTGGCTGCTCCCCAGGAAGTAAAGGAAGGAAGAAATACTGTTGCAGCTTCTGCCAGGGAAAGCTCACTAGCTTTGCTCCAGACTCACCTGGCTTCTGCCTTGATGTGGTGAGCAGCTCTCCCGCCTGGCTGGTTCTGCTGTGTACTTTCACCATTGCCAATAGCCCCATGATCAAATTGTGAAACCATCTGGAACTGTGAGCTAAGTAAATCTTTCATCCCTTAAACTGTGTATGTTGGGTATTTTGTCACAGCAATGAACAAGTAACTAAGACATTCCATTATTAAAAAGCTTCTTAGCTTATTCTTTCTGCCTGTTTCTCCTACCACTCCACCTCCACAGAATTACCTTTGAGGAAAACCCCACAGATCTCAGCATGTTGGGCCTTTCAGCGATCCCTCCAGCCTACAAGGGAGCAACCTGACTTCCTAGCACAGCTCTGGAGGTTTGCAGAGGTGAAGCTGAGTTGTGTCAACTCAACTGGCTTGGGAGCTGTTGAGGGGATAGTTGTGACCGCTGGAGATCACGTCCATTTGAGGCAATTAGAAACCACCCATAGAATAGGCAATTAGGAACCAGCCTGGAATAGAGTGTGAGTGATTTGTGGGCCAGTGAATGAGGGAAGAGCACCCACCCGGATGTGGGAGGCCCAGCTGGGAGCTCATACTGTATAAAAGGAGGGAAGAAGAAAGACTGTTGCAGCTTTTTCCTTTGGGAAGACACTGGACTTGAGGGACTTGGCTTCCTGTTTGTGATGCCAGACACTGCCTCCTCCTCCGCCTCTGCCATGTACTTCCATTGCTATTGGTCGGCCCCAAGTGGACTGTGACCTTCTGAAACTGTGAGCTAAAATACACCTTTCCTCCCCTAAGTTTGTGGATGTCAGGTATTGAGTCACAGCAGTGAAAAAGTAACTAAGACAATAGTAAAGCATACCTGTAGATGTGTCCCAGAGGTGTGACTTTGGGCACTACCTCTGGTCACACGTCCCTTTCTCTTTGCCACTATTCATTTCCCAGCACTGCTTCTGGCCGTCGTGAACCGATTATCTCTGCTCTGCCAAGACATTTCTGCCCTGGAATCAGGTAACCACAGACAGAACCCCTGCAGCTACGAGCCAAATGAAACGTTTCCTCCTTTAAGTTGTGGGTACTGGATATTGTGTTTCAGTGACAGGAAGGTTGACTACTACAACCCACAGAGTTATCAGGCTTACCGAGGACCGCCCACCCACCTTCAAAGCTGCTGCATGCTTGGCCCTATGCCTGTACCCTTCCTTCTGCTGGAAGGAGCTTCCCTACCTTCTCATGTTGTGAATGCCTAAGTATCATCCACAGCATAGTTTGAACATTTCCTCTTTGACACTCTCTTTGTTACTTCCCAGCATGCCATGCTCTAGCCCAGTATGAGGCAAAAATTCAGCACAACATTGTTTAGATAGCTTTATTATAGCTTTTATCTACTGAGTTAAATTTGCTTTGGGAGTTTGTCTCCCACTGGATCACAAAGCCCTCCAGCAGAGGGATTTCTCCTAACATGTGGTAGAGCTCATGGCCCAAGCAAGAGCTCGATAAATGTCCCCTGACACAGACAGGGATTTTTCTAGCAGAGCTCGTCTCACAAAAAATGGCACGTAGTTTAAGTTTCTTCTCTTCTACTGAGGCCCATTATATCCTACTAAAGACTTCGGTCCTGCAACACAGCTGCTCAGCACAGAGGTCATCATACAGAAATTTGCATATCTCTCTTTGTTAAGTGAAATATATTTCTCATAAGATAAAATCACTCTTTTAAAGTACACAGTTCAGTACCAAAACATTTCCACTACCCTAAAAGAAACCTAGTACCTGGTCACCCCCCAACTCCCAATTCCCCTTTCCTCTCCTGTTTTCTGCTTACTAATTAAACTAATCTACTTTCCATCTTCATGGATTCTTTGTTGTGAAATTTTCACACAAATTTCAGATAACATGTAGGTTTTGGGTCTGGTTTCCTTCAGTTAGCATGCTTTCAAGGTGCATCTACCTTGTGGCATGTATCAGTACTTTATTCCTATTTATGGCTGAATAATATTTCAATGTGTGGACATACCACATTTTCATCAGTTGAGGAACTTCTGGATTACTTCTGCTTTTTTCTATAAATATATATTATCAGTGTATATTAACTTTAGGATATTGAGCTTTGTTGGGGCATATTCACACATGCATAAGGAGACAGGATTGTTTCTAATTTTTGTCCATTATAAACAATCATGCATAAGTTTATATGCAGATGTGTTTTTAATTCTCCTGGATGTGTATCTAGGAGTAGAATTGCCGTGTTGCACAATGATGAGTCTATGTGTAATTTTCTGATAAATTGCTAAGCTGTATTCATAGTTAACTACACCTTTCTACACTCCCACCACCAATTTGTGAGGGTTTCAATTTTTTCATGAATTTGCCAACACTAGTTATTTTCCATGTTTTGATTATAGCCATCCTAGTGAGTATGTAATAGTATGACATTATGCTTTTGATTCACATTTCCCTAATCAATGATGTTATATTTATTTCATGTGCTTAGTGACCATTTATAAATCTTTTTTGGAGAAACACTATTCAAATCCTTTACTTTTAAGGTCTTTTTTTTTTTAAAACTTATTACTAAAGTCCTGTACATATTCTGCATACTACTCATTTATCAGATATGATATGCAAATATTTTCTTCCACTCTATAGGTTATTTTTTCACTTTCTTGATGATGTCCTTTGACATAAAGTTTTAAACTGTGATGGAGTGCAATTTTTTGGTCTGCATATACTTTTGGTATCATAACTAAAAAACTGTTGCCTGATCTAAGGTCATAAAAAAAAGATCTGCTCTTTAAAAGTTTCACAGTTTCAGCTTTTTTAGGTATTCGATTCATTAACTTCTGTGTATAATGTGATCTAAGGATCCAAATTCGCTCTTGTGCACACAGTGTCAACAGTTCTCGTAACATCTGTTGAAAAGGTTAGTCTTTTGTCATGAAATGGGCTGGTATTTTTGTTGGGAAACAATAACTATGCATAAAGGGTTTATTTCTGGACTTTCAATTCTATTCCATGTTTATCTTTATGCTATTAATACACTATCTTGATCAATTCTGTGGTAAGTTTTGAAACCAGAAAGTATGAGCCCTTCAATTTTGTTCTTTTCCTCCCGATTATTTTGACTATTTTAAGTTCTTTGCACTGCAATATGAATTTTAGGATCAACCTCTCCCTCTCTTTTAAGGAGGCTCAGGAATGATTATCCTGCAGTTTACCTCTCTTGTGACGTCTTTACACAACATTTATGACCCAAAATAACCTAGATTTACAGAAGAAATTAGGAAGTCTTCTCTCATCTTTTATAATTTGAAAGCATTTGATAAAAAGTAGTATAAATTTCTCTTTAGACATGTAGTAAGATTTACCAGTTAAGTGAGAAGGATATGGGCTTTCCTTGATGAGAAGATCTGTGTGTGTGTGTGTGTGTGTGTGTGTGTGTGTGTGTGTGTTGGAACCCAGGGCTTTGTGCATGCTACGTAAACACTTTACCTCTGAGCTACATCCCCAGACTAATTTTTAAGTCTTTCATGTTTACTCAGAAGTCAGTACCAGCCATTTGTGTGTTTGCCTAGGCATTTGTCCATTTTGCCCATGTTGCCTAATTCAGGGGCGTATAATTCTTGCAGTATTCTCCTGTACTCCTTTTTGTTTCTCTGAAGGTGTCCTCCATCCTTTGTAATTTCATTTTATTTTATTTTTCTGTAAAGGGTCTTGGTCTACAGCCCAGGCTGGTCCTGAACACACTATGTAGCCCAGGCCAGCTTGCATCTATGGCAATCCTCCTGCCTCAGCCTCCTGAGTGCTGGGATTACAGGCGTGCACAGCCATGCCCAGCTTTATGTGGTGCTGAGGAGTAGAACTCAGGGCCTTGCGCTTGTAAGGCAAGTGCTTTAACCACAGTGCCATTCCTCTAGCCCTCTTTCCTAATTCTCCCTCTGTCAGTTCAACTAAGAGTTAATTAATTTTTATTAATCTTTCCCAAAGAACCCACTTTTAATTTCATTAATTTTTCTCCTATTTCCATGATTTCTGCTGTAATCTTTATTATTTCCTTCCTCCTGCTGGCTTTCGGTTTAGCCTGTTATTCTCTTCTAGTTTCTTAAGGAGACAGGTAAGACTACTGACCTGGTACTTCTCTTTGTTGAGGCAGATACTTGTGGCTAAACGTCTTCCTCTGAGCAGGGCTTTCACTGCATCTCACAGGTTTGATACGTTCTATCTGCACTTTTGTTCGTCTCAAACTCCATTTGATTTCATCTTTGTCCTGCTGTTCATTTGTAAATGTGTTGTTCTCACACACCTGTGAGTTTTTTGAATTTCCTTCTGTTCCCAACTACTTCTGACTGCCTAGTTAGCTGTCCATCTGGGTCTCCATACTGGGTCCACACCACTGTCCTCTGTCAATGCTGCGCTTCTGTGCTCATCTTTCTTAGGAAGCGCAGAGAAAGCAGGGGGCCTGAGCCGTCCTGTATATGGTCTGTGGGAAGCGTCATGCCGTAACATCCCCAGACCAAATCCTCCTCCTCTGCAGTCACAGCTGGGAGAGGGACACCTGTGAGGAGCATTCAGCTGGCTTCTTATGCCATTACTTACACGCACACCTGGCTAACTGCAGGCTATTACTAACCACTAAAAGTTTGTGCTATTTCACACGAACTTCAGTATTTCATAAATCTTGTAGCTCTAAGAAACTAACACTTGCAGAGAAGCTACTCCTGATTAGATACAAAACATCACTTAAATGAATTCACTTCTTATGGGTAAAATGAATAACTACACAGAACTATAAATCAAGGATTTCCTCACTGCTATGTTGAGTACCTGCAGATGCTAGATGAGAATTCATTTTTAGTTATAAAATGCCCAAAACATATATATATATATATTCTTATAGTAATAACTGATTCTTCTGCTTGTCATATTTAGACAACAAAACATCCTGAAACACATCTGTGAACTCAAAAATGATTCACAAGACTGTTTAAAGCCTGTCTGGCCGGACATTTACTTTTCTTCTGTCTAAACCTAGGAAATATCTTTGGTTTTCTTCTTTTAAAATCAAGTTTACAGTTACTTCTAGGTTCTAGGTTCTACAGTGTCTACCACCTTTCCAAGGCTATGGATGACCTAGGGCAATGTGGTCCCCGCTTAAATCTCTGTAGCCACAGCAGCGTGTCATTCCACAGACAGCTCACAGCAGCTGGCCGCAGCTGGCTTGGGACCTGGTGGCCTATGCATGATTGATGTGCTCCCCCAACTACAGCACCAATGTGGCCAGCTTTCCGCTCCTAGTGCTGCTGGGAGTCCAGGTCCTGCAGAGAGTTAGCTGCTAATGGCAACTGGGTTCCAGTGTATGTGATGTCCGACTAAAATTCTACCTTCCTAACCTGACTCATGGACTCACCTGGACTCACAGACTCCCTGACTTGACTAAGCCTGCATGCCCTATGTGGTGGCCCAGTTGTCTCCAGATCTGGACGCTATCCTTACCATGGTTTACCAATTCAGTCTAGTATATAGCAGGTGATGGCTAGCCATGTGCTGAATGAATGGACACAAGCCCACCATTCCGCTTCACTGCAGCAAGCGAGCTGTCTGAGCTCACACACACCACCCAGGTATCTGATTTCATTTGCCTTCTTCAGCTGTGCTAGGGTCACTGTCAGGAGTGCAAGGCTGAAGACAGATGCTTGGATCACTGGGGCAGCAGGTAGGGAGTCACGGATAAGAAGGAACAAGGGCCACAGAGAACAGGGTGATCCCACAGGACATAGGAAGAGCACCAAGCAGAGCTTTGTAGGATAGGTTAGCCTGGGGGCAGGTGGCTCCATGCACTTTAAGAGGCTCAAGAATATAAATGAATGTCAAGGCCAAATATGCAGGCAAATGGTTGGTAAAATTCAGTGACAAAACAAAGTGAGCCTCATACAATTTTACAGCTTTAGAAGGTGTAAATACATCAAAGTTTAGCTCAGTCCCATTTTCAAAACAAGAACCTGAGTCATGGAGAAAAAGGTTAAATAATATTCACTACACTCTGTCAACAGGATGCCAAGAACAAACACATTTTAGAAACATTTCGCTTAAAAATGCAGATTTTCTCATAAACGTCAGAGCTTTAAATAACAAATTTCATTTATCTAGACAAGAGAGGCCACCTTATTCCCAAAGAAACAGATAGCCAAGGCTTTGGATACAGGCACCCTATCACTTACAACGAACCCAATCACTTTACAAGGCAGGAGATCAGAGACTTGGTGAGGTGACCTGATTACACAAGGGTCTCAGGATAAGAATCCTGGTGAGAAGCAATGCTGAGGCCGCAGACGGTGTCCTCAAGATGTCACCCAGACACTAAGCTAGCTGGCTCTAAGCCAAACAATCTTCACCATCAAAACTGAACTGGACTAGTTTGGTTTTTGGCTGGAACTCAAGTCCCCACGATCCTGGCTACTCTTCTTGCTCCTGGCCTGTGGTTCAAGTCTCATTTCCACAATTCTTATCCCTCTGTTTAGTTTTTTGTGTCTTATGTTTGGATATATGGTGGTCACCTTCGGTCTGTCCCACAGTCTGTTCCCTGCACTCCCAGATGGGTTCTCACACCCAGCTCTCGCCATTTTGGTGTCTGTTCGTCTTGTTTGGTTCTCTTAACTCCTCATTCTTTGCCAGGCCATGAGAGAGGTTCAAGTGATGCCCCACGATAATCCAGTATGCTACACTGAATTGTGTTGTGGCTATTTTTGTGCATGATTCCAAACACACCCACTTCATTTGAATTAGGCTCCCTGAGGGGTAGTACTTTTTGAGCTGACTTTTTTTCTACTAGAAAGCAGTATGTGCTAGTATCAGATATCCATACTCAAGGAGCAAAATGGCTCAACCTCTGGCTGGTCACATTTATTTGTGAATACAGCCCTAAAACTCAGATGTAAATGATTAGACAGCTACTACCTCAAGTCATAAATGAGAAGTATGGAAGAGGTTTCCACATGTTAGTATGCAGGGTTACCTAGGAAGCTCACAGATTCTGGGTACCATCAAATTCTGTAACCTGAGCCCAAGATTCTGCACTTTTACCAAGGGTTTGGGGTAATTCTGATGCAGTCAGCCTTTGGACCACTCTGTGGGAACACCATCTCCCAGCCTGGGAAATCACACAAACACTGGAGAGGCCGAGTAAGTTTAGGACCCACAGTAGCGTATGACCTTACCAACTCTTTATTTGATGTCACTACGACCCCTGTCTTATGGAGGCCACCTGCTGATTCTTCCCTAACACAGTACTGCAGAGCATCAGCTCAGTTCTAAGGTCAACTCGGTGTTAGTAAAGACAACATCACCTTCCCAAGTTTCCAATGGAAGACATTTTAATATGGTTTTGGAGTAAATGGGGATGCTAGGTACTATGGTTTGGATCTGAATATGTCCCCCCAAAGTCTCATGTATTTGAATGTTATAGATTATCTATGGAACCATGTGCTGTTGGGAGATTGGGTTCCTAGTATGAACGGGTGGATTACAGACATGTAATTAGATTACAGGCAAGTAGTGGGGCTTACTCCCCTTTCACACCTGGATCCAGGAGGGACTAATCACAGGGATGAGACCTGGAAGGATATATAAGCTGCTTCCTATCTTCCTTGGGGGACTAGTCCCAACTTGCCTGCCTGTTTGTGGTGTCGGGAGAAGCTGCCTCCACCTCTGCCTCTGCCATGTACTTCACTGTTGCCGGTTGCGCTTGAATGGACTGTGACCTTCTGAAACTGTGAGCTAAAAAAATCAACCTTTCCTCCCCTAAATTTGTGGATGTCAGAAATTGAGTCACAGGAATTAAAAAAGTAACTATGACACTAGGTTGTATTTTTCTTGTGGTTGAAGAAGAAATGTCATAAAGAAAAACATACTGCATAACTGACACTACTGTCCTTCATAGAATGTCATTCTATGATATTTTAAAAAAAATCTCATGATATTGCCCAAGTGAACCAAGTAAGACATTTTAAGTTTATAACAACCATTACTATTTTAAATATGTAATAAAAACACGTATTTGATCCAGAAAACCTTCAAATTAGCTCTCCAGTAATACATGTATTATGGGTGAGCATTATCTGTACCTGCATCTACTGATGCCTGGATGTCCCACAAACCAAAAGCAGTACAGCCAGATACACAGCAGGCTGTGCATTTAATTGGGCAGGCCAAGCTTCCCTGGGCTCTTTCCCAAGCGAAACTGGAGGGGGGCCTTAGGAAAATCAGTTGAATTAGGAGGATTCTGATGGGGATCGGATGCTTTTGGAATCTAAGATGACAGAAGATACTGATGAGCTATTAGATCCAGGAGGCCTGTCTGATATTGGAGATAATGGAGTCTCCATTTGTTTCAGGACGATGCCTTCATTTTTGTACCAACATGGTTTATGGCTTGCAGGGGACATACGGACTGACTGATGCGGCCGTTAAGAATGTGAGAGCCCCACTCTTACTATTATTGTGATATGTGTGCGTGTTTGTTTTTTCCTAGGAGGATCTTTATCTTTTCTCCCAAATCTCATAACTGGTTATGCAGATGTTTAATTGAGAGGAATAACTATGAATTACGTTTTTTTCTTTCAAACTTTCCTATTTGAATCATTTATTGCCTTCCCTCTCTAGTTACAAGTGCTCTAAATATTACAAAATTAAAGTTTTAAAAAATATATATTGCTAATAGGCAAGCCCAAGCTTAGCAAAGCGTTTCTTTTTAAGTTAATGTGTCTTAAATGAGAGATGAGAACCTTGTATATTATTTGACTGCTAATATACAGGAAAAAGGAATTTAAAGTCCAAATAAGACGTAGAAAAAGTTAGCTGAGAAAGAAAAGCAGGTACATCAGGGCTACACAGACAGAGGGGTAGTGGAACTCAGTGGGAGAGGAGGATTAGGCAGGCAAACCATGAGTATACTTGTTATCAGCACAGTAGAGGACATAAGTTAGGGACATACTCTCAAAGAAACGTCTGATTAGGAAACGGAAGCTGGGCTGTTGACCTACAGCATTTGAACCCCTTTTCCAGACTGATATTCTCTGGGTAAATCCAACAAGCAAGGCTAATTTTATCCAGCTTATGTTTGCTGTTCAAGTTTGACCCATGCCTACCGAATGACTGCAAGTATCTGTTATGGAAAAAATGGTAGCAGTTTAACTTCCAGTTCCATCCCCGCCTGGCCAGGAAGACAACCAATTGATATTATCATGTTTTGTCTTTAGGGCTACTGACACCCGAGGACCAGCCTGTGGGGCAGTCTGTCTGTGCAGGCATTCCTGGCCAGAATCAGGAGGGCAGGATTCAGGACAAGGCCAGTTCACGTAACACAGCTCAGAGCATACAGCACAACTTGCTCCGAGGATGCTGAGCATTGTGCTTCATTAGGAAACAAAATATAAGCTTTCCACACCATTAGGAATGACTTTAGGAGTGAAAGCACATAAGACGATGCCTCACCTCATCAACAATGCACTGCAGAAGCTGGAGAGGCTGCAACGGAAAAGAAGAGAGGAAAAAGTATTAGCCTCTGTGCAACGTCTTTACAGTGGAGTGGAAAGAAAAAATCATTAATGCAATAAAATATAGCAAGATTAATCAACAACAGCAAACTCTTATAAAAACATTGATGCTGAGGACGTTCTATTATTTCTAATGGTACCTAATCTAATACAGGCAGTTAAAGGTTTGCATTTTCTTCAAAATGCAATTTGCTAAGTTTAAAACAAGGCATTCAAGCATGCAAAGGAAGCAGCCATCAGGAAAAAGAAAAGTGAATTTTTTTCTGAACTCATAAAGCTTACCATTAAAGATCCCTGGTTTTTCTGAATCTGAAAAAAGGCAATATGTAATTAGCATGTCATAATCAAAATGACTCACTTGGACACATTATGATCACTGAGAGAAAATTATTGCATTGCTGGTGGCAATTTGTGGGCATGTGTTAACACAATTTACATAATGAAAATACACAAATGTTAATAGCTCGCTTCTCATTTATAGGCGAAAGTCAGCAGAATGTTAATTTCACACAACACTTTTTAGTACCCTCCAGGTTGTATTAGAATAGGCAGAAAAACCATAATCCATTTCAAAAGGCTGTTTACGATTCAGATATAAATAATGTTTTATATTGCTAGATTGTGAGCACTGGGCTTAATGTTGCAATCATTGCTAATGTTATGAAGCTCACTCTTTTTAAATTAAAAACCGATTTATTTAAAATTGAAATTAAATCATAGTCAGAAATTAGAATTTTGGATTCCTGCCAGTGTCTGCTCACAATCCCCTATTTTGTGAAGAAAACTTTAATTATGTGGTTGAAGTATTCACCTCGAACTTAGGAGTGGGGCACAAACTCCACCTTTTCCAAAGTTCCTTTCGCCTGTTTCCAGGGCAGCAAGGCTCTCTGGGAAAACTGAATTTGTGCAGGTTTTACACTGTTTTTCAAGAAGTGAGAGAAAAGCGTAGCCACAGTCCTTGCTCCTTTTCAAAATTCTGAATGGAGGCTCCTCAAACCCAACATAGACAGTCCATCACGCTTAGAAAGTTATCAACATATGACAAGATTAATTAAACAATGACTTAGCAATTAATATACTGAACACTTTGATGCTTCCTTCCTACAAAATGCCTATAAGTGATTATAAATTCAGTGAATATAGAGTCTTGGGTACTAAATTTTCTAAGGAGAAAAGTTTTTGGAACCAGATATTACTATTGATGGGTCAATTATTTTCTGGACTACAGGAGCTCCAACCACCTGCTAATATTATGTGTGCTAATGGTAATTTTACAAGTTCTTTCCCATATACAATCATTGGATCTGTACAATCCTGGGAGCGGTGAGGTACGTAGGAATGACCACCTCCATAGGGGGAGGGTCCAAGTGCAGGGCCTCCATGATCCTCCTTCCTCCTGCAATTGTAACACACCTGGCCATGGGCATCACATTACTTAAAAACAACTGGATTTGCACACATTTATAAGTACATGGTGCAGTGGACAAAGGGTGGGTCCTGGTGTGTTGGTCAGTAGGTTGTGAGCCTCTAGGGGCAGGGCTCTGTTCATGCACTGCACTGGCATCCATGTGGCCCATCAAGAGCACCTTCCACCATGTTTTAAAAGATGCTTTCCCATTTGGTATCCTAACTGACTGTGCTGCCCACTCACTACCTCCTGCTCAGCTACTATTCAGGCAGCCCGTGCTGTGGGCTACTTAGCTCTTTGTCTACATTCACAAACTTCTAACTGTATGTTGTCCTGGATTCTGGCTCTTTTCACTCCCCCGGCCAATGGGACATCCAGTCAGGGCTCTGTGGGTAAAGACTTACAACATGGGGGAGGCAGGGCTGTGTACCAGAGAGCTTAAGGAATTAAGTAAAAAGTCAAGTCACCTCAAAAAAGACCTTCACAAGCCTGGTTAACTCCTCTGACAAGAGACATTTCTGGTGCTTACTTTTATTTAGATATTTTTCAAGTAGCCATGGGTAGCCCCACCCCACAAAGTCTTAGTAATACATACCTATTTGAACAGGGAGTTAGTTGTAATGAACAAAGAAATCAGAAATCTATTTTTGACATCGGTGAGAGCATTTTTTCATCAATTTCTAAGAGTCAAGGGGATTATAATACCCTCTGAGGAAAACGTGGCAAAATTCTAAGAGATATTTCAAAAACAACTTTAGGGATGGATTTTGAAACACTGTCCCCAGTGCCACGAGCTATGTAAACCAACAGAATCGACGTGAAAAAATCTGCTTATAGGATGAGATTTTTCAGCTCTTCACCTTGTTCTATTCTGAGGTTAAAAGAGTAACTTCAAGACAACTTAAAATTGTACACTTGCTCTATACTACTATATGGAAGAAAGAAGGAGAAATATATTTTATGATCTTATAACTACCCTGTTTTGTCCACGTTTTTAAAGAGAGATGTTGTTACCAGATTTTATTACATAGTTTTGATAGCAACATATTACACAAAATCACCTTCATAAATATTGTATTAAGGTAGCAGTGCCAGTACCTGAAATTGATTCAAAATGCTTAAGATACTCAATTACTTTATAACACTGTTACACAATGCAATGACTTATATCTTCTATTTCATGAGAATCTGATGATGCAACATCATTGTAATTGATTCATTTTCTCAATTAAATAAAGCTACTGCGCTTTTCTTTATATGAACGCCACACAGACCACAGAGTTAGATGTATTATCTCCTTTCCCTGTCTCAGATATATTGCCTTAAAGGCTATATTCTCTTCCTCTGTTAATTCCACCAGAAAATTTAATGCCACAGTCGTATTTCTCAAATCCTGGGCTGCCATGCACTCGACTGTATTTATATTAGGCATATTTTTCACTGCTAAACTCTCTGTTGTTTACCTTTTCCAAGATCACATTACTGTATGGGCACAGCAACCATAAAGCAGACCCAAGCAGAGTCAACCTCCAGCCACTGCCTCTGCTTTTACACACAGTTCATGAAAAAGCGGAGCCCCCAGTTTTATAGCACATTAAAAGTGGTACTGAGGGTACTCAATATAAAATGTTAGCTTCCTGAACGCCTATCTTTCTTCTGGGTCTGCCTCCCAAATGCTGGCTATGAGCACAGAGTTCAGAGGACGTAATAACATTGTTAGGGCTGATGTATCACCCATACTTCCCAACATATGAAATGCTGTTTATAACTAACATGGCCAAGTTCACACTCTTGCTTGGACATCTTGCTCACACTGAGTGCTTCCTACGTCTAACTAGAATTCTGGGACAATGGAGACAGTGATCACGGCTCCAGACACACACTTTGCTTATCAGTCTCTAAAACTAGTTGTGTTTTGATACATTAATTAGATGAGTCTCCTCCTCCTTCCAGGTTCTAGGCACAGCTTCCTCTTCCTCCCTTTTTATCAACCAATAGATCCAAGATTTAAAGGCACACTAAGAGTTACAACTAATTCCAATGTAAGATAGACACTTAGGTGTTTAAACGATAAACACTGACTTTAGGAAGGGCAACCACAAGCACAAGTTATGTCTTTCTGTTATGATACTAGCACGTATCTCATATTTCCCCCCAAATACCATGTCGCTGCCTTTTCAACAGGACCTAATGTCTCTGAAAATGATTCTGGAAGGGAAATCACCAATGTAAAAGTTGCCTTTCATGGGTAAGGGGTCTCAGCTATGGATTCAATGGTGTTGGTGATAAACAGCAAGTCTAGAAGTTTTGCTGTGTGCTTCTCTGTCGGTGGAAGTCCTTCATACCTACAATGGTAAAAGAGACCTTGCTACCAGCCTGTTTACATTATATTCAGAGGCACAGTCAGAAAGCAAAAATAAATCCACCTATATAACTTGGAGAAGACACCAGCCACTGCCTTCATTTTCTCTTTTACTCTCAGAAATTATGGCTTGCCCTGCAGCTCTTGTCTGAGAGATTTATGTGTGACCCAGGTCAGATCTTCCAATATCACTTGACAAATTTTCTCTTTACATATTTACTGCTTTTCAAGCTTGTGTTATTTTCTCTTAAATAGAAAGGAGAAAAATAAAATTACATCAAATGGTTGGGATTTTAAAAGAGTATCATTTTCACTGGTCACGTAACTGGCATCAGATTCTAGCTTTCAATGTTGTACTCCCTATTTCTTTTTTTTTAAACTTCCCATTTTAGGAACTGTAGCTATTTTGTAAAGATTCTCCTTTTCAGATCTGATGCAGGAAGCTATAACCCTGACTAAATATAAACAAGGATTATGATGGTAAACTGGGGCTTTCAGAATCCAGATGAGGAACAACCCAGAGAACCTTCCAAGTGGAGAGGGCCTCAGGGATGCCCTAGTTCAACCTACTCACGTTGTCACTAAAGAAACAGCTCAGAGTGGAGCGGCGCCCAGGGTCACAGGTGCAGCCTGGCCTTGCAGCTGCCTTTGGAGGCTGCCTGCTGGGGATCAGAAAGACCCCTAGAATTCTAGTCAGGTCCTCATCTCCTCTGTTCACTGGGGCTCAGGGCTGTCGTCTGCAAAGTGAAGGGATGAGCCTACAGACTCCCGGAAGGCAAAAGCCCCATTCAGGAGCCCAGTGTTTTCCCAAACAAGGGAGAAAAAACATCAGCACTGTGCTAGGTGCTAAAATGCAGGGACGCTCCACCCCCAACCCATTACAATTTCCAAAGACAAGGAGTCCACATCTCACTAAGCTTCCAATGGGGTTAAGGGTAGAGTCATTTCCACAAGCGTTGTACTCCTTGACTTGTTACACTGACCTAAGAGTTTCCAAGGGACTGTTTTTTTGGGAAAAAAGAACAGAACAAAATCCATTCCACCTAACCATGAGATCTCGGCAAAGTGATTTTTCACTGAATGCAACAGGAGACAAAAATAAATGGAAAACACATGTGAGCTCTAATAACATAACATGCACAAGTATCATTCACTTGTCATGCCCTATATTCCCTGCTCATCAGACTTGCTGACGTTCCTACCATGCTTGGGAGTCTACTGGCTTATCTTGTATGGAGTCTAAAACAAAGGTGAGTCCTAGGAGGACTCAGCAGTCAGCTACTCAACAGGGGAGATGTTACTCTGACGCACACATTCTAAGACCCAAGCACCAGAAGCTTCTCTGCGGCCCACACCTCAGGCTCCAGCTGGTATGTGATATTCAGGAGAGATAAGTTTGAAAAAGTGAAAAGGAGATGTCCATGATTTTAGCAAACAGCTGGGTGGGACAGAAAGGCTCACAGGAGGGCACGGCTCAGATGGAACCAGACAGAAAATCATCACAGCCATAAATTAGATCACTTGGCCCTCACTGCTTCCTGAGTATCAAGGACAATGCATTTTCACACAAAATACAATAGCTGGAACATCAAGGTGCGAGGCAACATAATTCATTTGCTGGGTCTGCCAGTCAGTGAGCAGGAGAAAAAAAAAAGGACCTGCCTGCCAATCCATTCTTCTTTACCCTTAGTGTATTTAAAACTGACACTGCTCCTGTCCCATCCCACATATGTGTATAGGGGCCACAGCAAATCCTCCTCTGGGAGAACATACACTTTCATTTTGTGAGAAAAGCAGGAGCTCAGAATTGTAATTCAAAATAATCAATGCAAGGTGCAAAGTTAATCTTTTCCCTTAAGGTACAAGATCTGGCCAAGGAGTTCATGAAACACCTTCCTCTTGGAGATTCTAGGCATTTGCTATGTCAAACATTTTGCCTTTCTTTTTTCCACTGAAGGGCAGCCTTATTTCAGAATCCAGTATAAGAAACCATGTTTTGTGTGTGTGGGTGTGGGGGGGGGGGCACAGGGAAAGGTGGTGCGGGAAGGTGCTGCTTTTTTTCTGAGGGAGCCCTGTTGACTACTCAACTATTCATGGTCAAATAAATCTGCTACAACAAAATGTGAACACATCACAACACCTGGCATGGTTGTACGGGGCAGTCCTTTAGTTTGCATCTTCGTTAGCCTAACCTCTCCCCATGTCAGGGAATCCAGGGTGATGATGGAGGTCACTAATCAACCTTGCCCAGAGGAGAAGTTCACTTTATAATAAATATCCTTGACAGACAGGCATCTTGCCTTTGCTAGAAGACTTCTAATGATGGCATTCCAATGACAACAGCTTTGGCAGCTTACATCATTAGAAAGCTCTTTCTTATTTTAAATTCAACTATGTCTTCTTATAAGATGTGCCTGTGATTTTGGGGCCAGGGTAAATACATCTAATATTAGCTCTTCACAGTGATCTTGTCTTCAAAATGTGTACGTTCCAGAATAGGTGCCCCTACTTTCTCAGATCAGTTGTTGTTTTGAATGTCCTCTCTACTCTCCTCTGTCAGTAATGACACTCTAAAAACACTTCCCACCCCAAGCAGCTCAGGTGCTTCATATGAAGATGATAGCCCTCCCTGCCCCCCAGGGTGTGGCCCAGAGTTCAGGCCTGAATTAGTGAGCACCATCTAAATTCCCTGGGTAGAGGGAGTTAAACTGGTCCCACTCAACTGAAGTCTAGGGCCCTAAGTTGTCTGTAGGAAAAGGGAAACCTACTCTTTTCTTTCCAACAGAAGCAGGCTACCCTACAAATTCTAGAAGCCATTCTTTTGTTGAGGGAGCCAAAGTCACTTGCTGGGTCATGTACCACCTACATCCAGTGAGACCAGGCTTTCCACTCATGTAATCCAGCAAATCCCCCTGTAGGTAAAGTTATGCTGAGCTGGATTTCCTGAAAGCTGCCTGAAGGATCTAGATGTGACCTCTCATCTTCCATCACGCGGTTACCTTCTTCCAAACCTATTTCCATACATGTACAGTAGTCTCTGCGCTTATCCACAGGGATAAGTTCCTAACTGAAGGCCCTTGAAATTGCAGTCTATACTGTACTCTATACATTCTATATATCTTAACCTACATATACATACTTACAATAAACATCTACCTTTTCACTTAAAGTAAGTGCTTTATGGCTTTCTTTTATCACACGAAAATTACCAGCACTGCTGAAATAAGAGTTACTTGAACACAAACACTATACAATGACAGTGGATCTAAGTGACTAATAGGTGTGTAGTATATACTACATGGATACACTGGACAAAAAGATAATTTATGTCCTGAAAAGAACAGAGTGGAATGGCATAAAATTTCATCATGCTACTCATAATGGAGTACAAATTAAAGCTTTTAAATTATTTCTGGAACTTGACGTGTAGCATTTGTGGACTACGGTTGATCAGGCAACTGAAACAGCAGAAAGCAAAACCATGGGTTAGGTGGGCTACTCTATGCCTCTCACCTACCCCTGGACACAGACTATGCCCTGACTTGATGGAGCCACCTTGTACTGGATCCTACACACTCTGCAGCAGAAAATCACAGAGGCTAAAAGTGCATTCTCATTTTTGATAGCCACATCACAACACTGGTTCAACTGAGAGAAGAGAAAGAAAAAGAAAACACTGAAAAATTAATTCTGACTTTGAATGTACTCTTAAACGATTGGGATGTTTTACGTACTTTCCCCCTTCTTATGTGCCTCATACTGACACAGTGTTCAAGAGTCAAAGTGAGTGAATGATTACCCACTTACAGAACCTGGGCAAGCTTGAAACAGCCACCACCTGTTGTCTCTCCCCTGCAAGAAAAACTGCATCAGCCTGTTATTTGTTGGGCTGAGAACAGGCCTGCCAAGCACTGAAGCAGACTTATAGATTCCGGGGGTCTGCAAGGATCACCACATTAAAAAACACCTACTCCCCACCCTGATTCTTGGGTCCTTCCCTCAATATAGCACTGCTGACCAGCCTATTGTCTGAGTTCACCTGGGGAAGGGGAGCTTCTGGCCTTTTGGCGGTAGCTCTACCCCTTATTCCAGCTCCACCCTCCTGGCAGTAAAGATCCACACCTCCTCTAAAGATGACCACCACATGTCCTTTAGAAGTGAAGCCCATAGGGCTGAGTGGGGAGATGGGACACAGAAGAAGAGAAAGGGGACAGAATGACGAACTGATGTCCCAAGTCATGAGATGCTCTTTGGTTCCTTCTAATTGCGAAGTTTGCTTTGCCAACACATAAAGATGTGAACTTGAGCCTAATCATTGCTTCACCTCACCGACTTCACGTATGTTTACCAAGTGTTCACTTGGTACTAGACTCTAGAACCCACAAGACAGAGAAGATACAATTGTTGGTCTCCCAAAATAAATGCCTTCTTTAAGGTCCATGAAAAATAGAGGCAGGGCTAAGACTTAGCACAGGGCCTGCACTCTTTAAATGACACTCAGGATTTGTACAAGATTCAACACTCTTTACTCGAGACTCCATAGATTTCTACACCCTTTTCCTCTAGTTTCCTCCTTCAAGTGTTGCTTGTGATTGTGACACAGGCGTATGCTCTGTATGACACATTGTTTCCTTTAAATCACTAGGTATTGACAACACTGGTTAGGCTGCTGAGATCTTTAGATAAGCTGTAACTGCAGCCAGTACATAGTTCACATAGGATAAAGAAGAAAAAAAAAACTTGAAATAAAGTCACACGTAACCTTGGTAATCAACACGTGCCTTCCTGGCTTCGCTGAAGTGAAATCAAACACAGATTTGAAGAAAGAAAATCCTGAACTAAGTTTGACTTTTGTTTCAGGCTGCTCATTCCTTTTGTATTCTGACAGAAGCAAATCAGGTTTCAATAGATGTCAAGGGTGTGCTGAGGGAGATGGTGCCATAGTTTTCAGACTACTTATCAAATAACCTAAGTAGTTCAAATAAAATACTATCTGGGCCTATCAAAAAAGGTCCAGATAACAGTAGAGTTGCTACTGATCTGTGCGCACACACGTGAATGAGTGTGAACACACGGGTGGCTCGGTGGGGCAGACTCCCGTATACTCTGGGCACTGCGTTCCCATTCTGCATATCACTGAAACAGGGTCCCTTCATGATCTCTCAGATGAGAAAGCTGAGATCTGAAAAGAAAGAGTCAAGCAGCTAATAAGAAAAGCCAAGACAACAAGGTTAGGGCTCTATGTACCATCTGGGTAGAAACCATACACTGACAATGACCTACACTGTCCCTTGGTGGGTGTGTAATTTGCTGTCTCTAGACCCCTCTGCCCTTAGTTATTAGGTATTTCCAACTGTCTGGCTACAGAGGAGGTGCACAGCTGTTCAAAGAGCAAGAGGTACAGAGAGACGCTGGCCAGGAACTTTATTTTGTTCACAGTACATTACCAAAGTAGAGTTAGGTGTTGGCTCGCATAGAGCTGGCCTCATGTCCAGAGGTGCTCTCTGCAAACTGTTCCTGAACAGAGAACAAGACAAGTGTCATTTACCCCTTTAGTCTTCCTTCCTCTGTTGGCTACACTCCTTCTCTCACAGGCTATGCCATCCCACAACTTTTCATTCCTTCTCCCCACGGCGGTCACCATCTGCAGACCTCGACAGTATAGTGGAGTGGAATCTGCACATTGCTCTAATTGGCTGCCCTTATTTCCCATAATTCCTTGGAGGTGACACCTTGGCTCTGTATATAAACTGCCTCCTTTCCTGGCTCCTAGAGGTCCCTGGGATGCGCTTTCCACCTGGTGTGTTCTGGCAATCTCCAGTCCTAAATTGCATCAGCTCTTTGCTCCTTTAAGGCAACTCATTGATTTTTCAATGAACTTAGCTTGTTTGTTTTATTGGCACTAAAGAGGGTTGGGTTCTTAGCATCATTAACATTTTAGTTGAGGAAGAATTCCCAAACCCTCCCAGCATTAATTCAGAGCTGTTAAACATCTAAAAAGTAATCTGTGCTCAAACAAAGCTTGGCCAGGTCTGTCCCCTTTTAACTGGGATGCCAATGAGCCCTTAGCCCCAAATCCACCAAAGTTTCCAATGTTGAATGGGGATAAATAAAACACCGGAGTACAATAAAAGTTGATGTCTTTGTTGCTGCTGTTACTACTGCTGTTGAGGACCACTTTCCCCCTGGGGATCATATCCAGTCCTCAATTACCTGACAGGCACAAAGCATCCCGGGACAGTAATCTCCATCTTTGTAGACATACCAGTTGGAGGCAGCACTTGAGGGTATGGGTGTGTAAAATAAGGCCAGTCACATGAGCCCCAAACCTCTGGGTGCCTCATTCCACTTTCTTCCCCACCCCCTTCTTTAGGAAGAAAAGACCACTGAACTGGGAGTGGGAGACAGTCTGACCAACCGCTGACTATTCAGTAAGTGTATGGGTCATTTAATGGCTGTAGTTTCTCATTTCTTCCTCTGTGAAAAAAGACAGTAAGTCTGTAAGATCTCTTCACATCCCAAATTTCCAGTCCTGTGTTAAGAATTCCACTGTACCCATGAAACCAAGGAGGAAGAGTGGAAGGCCTCTGGACACAGATCTTAGAAGGAGAAAAGATGGCAAAGTCACTACCCGGAAGCCAGATGACATGCCCTGTTTGTCACTTTAAATTTTAGTCCTCTTTCTAGGCTAAACTGATCATTTAAGAACTGTAAAAGAATCATGGTCCCTTGTTACTAGACTAAAAATGACTAGATTCTCTATATAACTCTATATATGATTGTGATTGTGAATGATAAATTATAACTCAATAAAAAGGACTGTAAAGGAAGGCTCTTGTGGGATCAGAAAAGTAATTCATTTTCATCCTATCTGGCATGAGACATGCTCATATATTTTCAGACGTACATAGGTAAATCCCTGTTGTGTTTTCTGAAAATATAAATAATACTACTATTACCTTGCTCTTGTTTACCACCTTGCATTTTCAAAGGGCTCTCTGAGGTGTTGCCTTGTCTAAAAAATGTCCTATGATGCACCAAGTAAAATTCACGGAGGGTGGCAAGGCTGCTCCCAGAGGCCTGGGCCAAGTGCCCTTGGGGCAGAGATCCTGAACTGCAAGAACTTTCACCTCAGACTGGCTCCCGCCGTCTCTAAGAGTCAGGAAATCCTCAAACCCAATTTCTTCATCTGTTCTCGACTACTAATACATGTGTCGTATCTATCCTGATCCTCTTCCTCCCTTTCCCTACTCGCCACCTGTTTTTGGTGGTACTGGAGATTGAACCTATGACCTTCACAATGAACTACATCCCGGCTGGGCTCAAACTTGCAATCTTCCTGTCTCTGCCTCCCGGAGTGCTGAGATTACAGGCCTGTACTTCTACACCTAACTTCTCCTTTTGCTTACTTCCCTGGTGTTGCTTTAAAAGTTACCTAGGGGAACTGCTAAACTGTTGGGGAAAAAGTATCAACACTAGTACCCTACATAGTTAAAGTACTGAAAGAATGCCAAACACAATGCCTTGTTTTAGAATTTGACCCCTACCAGATTCACCTCCTCTGGTCTTGATTATTTTTAAATTTACAAAGATTTTTTTTTTTTTTTTTTAAGACAGGATCTCATGCTGTGGCCCAGGCTGGTTCGGAATTTACGACTTACTTTGTAGCCCAGGCTGGCCTTGGACTCATAATAATCCTCCTGCCTCAGTGCTGGGATTACAGGCATGTGTGCCTACCTTTATGTGGTACTGGGGAATAGAACTCAGGGCCGTGAGCTTGCAAGGTATAAGTTTTAACTGCTGTGCCATTCCTCCAGCCCTTTTCCCCTACTTTCCAGCCCCAGCTCCAGCATCTTTTACCCTGTGAAGCCTCCTTGGCATCCCAAAGGGGGCTGACCACACCTTTCTTGGGGGGTGGGAGAGGTGCGGCAGAGCCTCAGCTTTGGGCGGGGGTGGGTGGGGGTTCCCTTTCTATCAACTGCCATTTGTTTGCTTTGTGTTTTTCCCTGTGGACTGAACTTTGAGAGGGGGACAACGAACGCCCTCTGCTTCATTCTGTGCTGCAGTGCTCAGCACAGTACCGGGTAGAGAACAGGGCTCAGTGACGAGGAAGTACGGAGCTGACTTGAGGGGCACGCCCTTCAATAGTTTAGATGGCGGTCTAAAACCAAACCAACCGGGGGTTCGTCCTTTAAAACAGAAAAAGACAAGCACTGCTGCCCCAGCTGGGTAAGTGCACAGATACCTACCCACTGGGTACAGGTAATGTTTCCTGTTTCTGTTCTATTAAAAAAAAAAAAAAACTGAAACCTGACACCTGACTTTGGTGAAGACTCTTAGCACATAAAGTAAAGATGTCTTGTCTGAGGTAGGTGTTGGGAGAACTCAGCACTGACAATTTAAACAATTCCTGGGAGGAAGCAAATAGGTATAAATGAACATCTTCATATCACTTAAATTTAACTCTGCCTTTCATGGAACATAAATCTGATTTTATAGCTGAAAATTTCAGTAGGGCTTAGGGTTTAAGCTCTGTGGCTTAGTATTACATTGCATGCATAATGCCCTGGGTTCAATCCCTAGTAGCGAGGAAAAAAAAAAAGGATTTTAAATGTTTATGTTCTACGTAGTGAGGATAAAAATAAAAAAAATGAATTAAGACACGTAGATTAGAAATCTGGGTGAGAAACCACAGACATACGGCTCTCAGACAATTCAAGTTGAATACTTTAGGTCAACTGAATATTTTGGGTCACTTATCCACTTTACTTATCCTCTTAGATTTCACACAAAACACTGATACTTACAATTTACTTAAATCCTTGATGTTCTGAATTTTAGGAAGTTCATGCAACAAATGATAGATTCCAATTTTCTTTTTCAGAGGGCAAACTTTTAAAATTATTTTGCCAGTCTAAATTAGTATGTTAAGGGGCTGGAGGAATGGCTCAGTGTTAAAGCTCAAGTGCTAAGTGAGTTCGATTCCCTAGCACCACATAAATTGGGCATGGTGGCACACGCCTGTAATCCCAGCACTTGGGAGGCTGAGACATTAGGATTGCTGTGAGTCTAAGGCCAGCCTGGGCTCCACAGTGAGTTCAGGACCAGCCTGGATTATAGAGTGACACCCTGTCTCAAAAAAAAATTAGTATGTTAATACAGAAATCAGATAATGAGATTTATGGTCTCAATTTAATATCAAATGTAAAACAATATTAAACACTTAACATAAGGATAATCAATAATACACCAGTCAAAAATTTTTAAAATGTGAAAAATTGAGTGAAAAAATTCTAGTATTTTTACATGAGTAGTTGAAAAGTATTTAATGTTTTAAATTTATTTTAAGAACATAAACTTTCTATTCTATGGTAAAACAAATGCTTTATCCAGAGCACGTTTTATTACTACAAAAATGAATGTTTAAAAGGCAGTCTCTCAATTGGAAAAAAAAACAGCACTTTAAAATAGCAGGTTTCCAAGCCAAGTTAAACAAAATATTTTTTCCTTGACAAGCTGCTTACATTTAAATGAAAACAGGGCAGATTTGGTCAATAATATGGATTACATACAATAAAAAGGACCTTGGATCATGTTAATACAAGGATCAGAAAGCAGGAACTACAATTAAAACCACCCAATTATTTAGCAAACTTTCAGATACAGCAAATAAATTAATCTATTTTAAATGAAAGTCTCAGATAAGGAGCTTTTTGACCTATGAATAAGTGTTGCAAGCAGCAATCTGAGTGGAGCAAGATTCTGCTGAAGTAAGGCAAAGCCCCAAACCAAACAAATGGTATTAGTAATCAAAAAGCATTTGCAAAACATGGTTCCTTGGTTAGGAGATGGGGCTCCTTGCAGACCAACACACATGGCATGGGTAAGCCACAGCGCTCCTCGCCAGGAGCAGCCTGCAGATCTTGGTTTTAACAACAGGATGTTTTCCTGTCTGCACTATCTTCCGTGAAAGACCAGTCTTTACGTCAAGAACGCCAATCTTTCACCTGAAGTCCTCTATTATCTACTTATGTTTAACTTGTATTGGGATTTAAGAATGCCTCTTTATTGCGACAAGTAATATGTCATCATTTTGTTCAGCTAACGGCCCTGACAGCTCGACTCCTTAAGAATGGGAGATCTCTATTTCGTACATTGGTGGCAAAAGCTGGCAGAAGAAATGGGAATCGGCGGATGGGTCATGCGGGCTTCTAATCTCTAAGGTTCAGACTTTCCTCGTACCCTGGCCTTCATTATTCTAGCTGGTCAGATGATGGTGCATTTTTTTTCAATGAGATGGCAATCATTTATTCGAGTGCCACACTTAAGTATTTTTAACAAATAATATCACTATTCACTATCTCTCTTATCTTTTTGATCTTTTTTACTACTTATCATCGTCTTTATTTGAAACAGATTTTTAACAGATAATCTTGATCATTACAACAATATCTTGCTTGCATTTTATTCAAATAATTCTTAAAAACAGCTTAAAAAGCCGTTTGGAATAACATCAAGCTTGCCATCAATCAAATGAAAAAATTCCGCTGGCGGTTGTATAAACATCAGATCAAGTCTGATGTCTTCAAGGATTTCAGAGTGAACCATAAAAAACTCCATTAACTTCTGACAAAGAATGCAAATTAATCACAACATGGGGTGAAATGAAATTAAAGGCTCTTTTCTAATCAATGACAAGGCAGGATGAAATATTTGTTACTCTCTCTGCACTCAGGCTGCCTAGGATGTTTGCACTTCCCTTGCAAAGCCCCAAATGTAAGGTGTGAGTACAGATTCACCCACAGTCTCGGTGTGGCCTGCCTTCCCCCCACCCCCAGAGCTATCTGCTTACAAGTCGTGGAGCTTCACAAAACACACTAATCATCCGAATCTCAGGTGCATCCAATTTGTTATTCACACTCTCCCATGCCAGTGAAAAGCCTGGCGCAGACAGATGCACCAGGAACCCTAAATGACAGTTTTGGCCTCCGGAAGTATGATCACTACAGCAAAATCTAGTACAGCCTCCAGGTGAAATGTCTGGAGCTCCATATGGAGCAGGGAAAATTAACAACAAGATGAAAATCACTGCAGCAGCGGGGAGTCGGAATTTTTGAAAAAAAAAATGAAATTTAAAGATGAAGAAAGAGAAGTAATAAATTAATGGGGTGTGAAAACATTCAAAGCTTTACAATACCAGGGGCACTATTTGCTCAGATTCCCCCCTTCTTTTTTTTTTTTTTAACTCCAGGTCATTTTGATGTAATTTATTAACCAAGATCAGGAATTGTAGCCAAAAGAAGAACAATATTTTTTATACACGCAAAAGTAGTTTAAGCACATTTGTATCCGTATTTTCTTCGCTTTTTTTTTTAACCCCCACCCTTACCTCCCGTATTTTCTTCACTTTGCTGTGGCATCTTGCTTACCAAATTTCCCAATGCCAGAGTGGGCACGTCCCAAGAAATCTCCTTTGTGGAATTACTATCAGCCTCACACAGGGCACTGTTCTCAAGTTTGAAGGAAGGATGAGGAGTTTCTGCAGACAAACCTTCTCACGTCTCCTAAATTATGCTGTCACTAAACAAACCACTGCCCGCCATTATGTTTTATAAGTCAACTGAATCTGGATCTACATGATTAATTATACACAGCTCCCCTCCTTGTCCTGACCTGCACATCTTTCCAGATTAATATTAATGCTAAATTGTTCAAGACATTGAGATATCTTTGGGATTTTTTTTAAAAGCAATTTCTCATAATCCTATTGTAGAATACTTTTCACAGACATCCAGAATTTAATGGCACTAGGGTCAATGAGGGCTGAGGCCCTCTGGATGCCCTGTCCATCTCTTAAACCCATGATAAGAAAAGCAAAGGGCCCTAGGGAATAGTCCTGCTGTCATCCAGTGGCACAACCCTTTGATGCTAAGCATCTGCACCAGAGGCCACCCTGCAGCAGAGACGGCAAAGAAGGGTTGGTCGGGGTGAGGGGCAAAAGAGCTGGGCCATGAAAAGCCGCAAGGCCACAGGGTCACTCATTGATTTAACTGCTCCTGGTCCTAGATCTAACTGTATCCATCCCTCTATAAGGCACTTCATGTTTTGTACCTCAGTCTGCTCACCTGAAGACAAAACAGGTCCTTGCAGGTGGGTTGTGTGGCTAGGGATAGATCACAGAAAGTGCTGAGAAGCTACTCAGAGTGGCCCCTAACCTTTTTCTTCTACACAGTCCTAAACTGCATGCTACCAAGGCTGTGTAGACCTAAGCCCTACAGAACACATGGACAGAGTGCTTTCAAACACCTGATCCATAAAACAATGAAAT
The DNA here is from genome assembly GCA_004027205.1 of Ctenodactylus gundi. Classification (NCBI taxonomy): domain Eukaryota; kingdom Metazoa; phylum Chordata; class Mammalia; order Rodentia; family Ctenodactylidae; genus Ctenodactylus; species Ctenodactylus gundi. The sequence continues at coordinate 1,175,538 of PVKB01000084.1, read as the reverse complement.
TCGTATACAATGATTATCTCGACAAAACAGTGATCTCAACAAAGCCCTGCACTTTGGCCTTCATGTTGCTCCCAGGACACTGACTCTCACTAGCATCTTCTCAACATCTCTCCGCTATCTGCACCGTCACCAGATACACACTCTGTCACCAGAAAGAAGAGGGGCTGCTAAAGATGCTGTCAGGGGCACTGATGTGGGCCAGGGAAAGACAAATCTTGATGTTCCCTCCTACTCCCAGCTTCACCCTCTGATCCTTCCACCTTCTTCCCAGTTGTGGTTGGCAGGTTGCTGAAAGCATCCTTTTGCAATCTTCCATTGATAAGTGGAAATTCTGTTCTTTGCTGCAGTCACACATTAGGACCAGCGGGGTGACTCTTTGTACTTCTCTGAGGGGTTTTGTATCTACAAACTCACGATCAGCACATTTCTAATCAGATAGGAAAGGCAGATATCAGGATGCTTATTTTTGAGATGAGGCAACTATAATCTCAAGGAGTTACACAGCGAGACTGAAGGTCTGTGGAGAGTCTGTGGTTCCACCGGACTCTAATGGTCATCACCTGCCTTGTGGTCCACGGCTCTTTCCAACAGGCCATTCTTCTCAACCTGCCATAGTAAAGAAACTCAAGTCTGGTGTCTTGATTTGATTTCGGGTCCTGAGCAGCAACTCTACGGTACTATCCCCAGCCAAGGTACAAAGGGATTTAAAATTGCAACCTATGTTCAAGGACCAGGTGAGAGGATGATAATTAGTAGAAGTAGCCTTCAACTTAGTATGTAGAATGTTGCTTTGATCCTATGATGACTTTATGAAGTAGTGCGTTTCCTGTCTCTAGAGGTATTCACAAAGAGTGTGAATGTTTGGTTCTTAGAGCTATTTTAGGAAAATCTGATTTGATGATGTTAGAGATGTTAGAATTTAGGTCTGGAATGTTCCCAAAAAGCCTCCTGTATTTGGATGTAGTAGGATACCTATGGAACCATGTGCTGTTGTTGGGAGGTGGGACCTGGATGGAAGGAGTGATTGATTACTTGGGCTTGATCTGGAGGGATTATCTCAATTTGCTGAGATTAGGAAAAGCTCAGGGGCGAGCTTTCCGGTGTGTATGATTGACTTGTGGGAGAGAAATGAGAGAAGGGCACCTACCCTAGATGTGAGAGGCTCAACTGGCAGCTTGAACCAAATAAAGAAAGGAAAACACTGTTACAGTTTCTTTCTGGGAAAGCTCTGGCCTTGCCTGAGTCTCCAAACATCAACTCACTTCCCACTTACTTGGCTTTCTGTCTGTCATGCCACAAAGAGTTTTAATCTGGCCAGACCTCTGCCGTGTGCTCCCACCATTGTCAGTCACCTATGAATGGACCGTGTGAGCCTTCTGAAACTGTCAGCTAAAATAAATCTTTTCTCCATTAAGTTGTGGATGGCAGGTATTCTGTTTCAGCAACAAGTAAGTATCTAAGACACCGTCCATCCCTAAAAGTCTACGAGTCGCTCCTACCTACTCCACTTGGGATTCAGTGGAACCAAATCAGCCTCAAATCAACAGCGAATGACTGATAATGTATTCTATTTGGCAATTTATGAGGAGGGGGAGTTCCTCACAGATTGCTTAGGGGTTCAGAAGACATAATGTGTACCAATGAGAAGATAACACTTCACAATTTGGTTCGTGATGCTAGAAAAATATATATTTTCTTCATGTTTTTGTAATATCATTTCCCAGTGCTCTATTGATAGTATAAAGTTTATAAAATAAATGTTAACTCCACCCAAAGTCATTACTGATTTTAGTAATCACTCAAAATTTCTGCTAAAGACCTGGAAAACAGGTGTGATGTCATCAAAGCTACTTCTACTATTATCAGAAATAAAAATACCAATTTAGTAATAACACCCTATCATAATTCAAGGAACACAGTTCTTCCTCCACTCTTGCATGGGGTTATTGCTAAGTAGGGTTAACTAGGAGTCAAGCATGTTAGAAGTTTCCAACTCCACTTGATTGAGCCAATAAGCATGCTCCTGGGCACTGAGCATGCAGCCTGCAGGGTACACAGCCTCTTCCTAAATGTGTTGCAGCCTTCACACTCATCTGTCCAGTGTAAAGGTGGCCACTTCTTGGACTCCTCACCCACCAAATCTCGTGGAGTAATTCCTCCAGACATTAGACATCTCAAGAATAGTGCTATTTCTTCAGTCTTTGGGATTTTTCTTAGATGGCTTTCAAGTTTTCTACTAAGACTTGTCTGGGAGAAAATCTGGTACAGGGCTGCATTTGCTCATCTTCAAAATTTTTGACAGGATTACATAAATTGGCCAAAAAGTAATTTATTTAAAAATTACTGGTGGCATAAGAGGCTTACCAAGATAAATATTCTAATGAGCTATAAATCCTGAAAATGTGATTTTAATTTGATGGGCTACCTAGAGGTAAGTGGCAAGGCCATGTATATGAAAATCCCACTGAATGCTGAGTGAATGCCATGCCAAGTGGCTGTATTTTCAGTTTTCCTCTGTAAGGGAATAATGGTGTTTAAACAAGCCTAAAAATTTTAGAAGTGAGACCAACACTCTGGAGCCTAACAACTTGGTTTCTCCTCCACTTACCCGATGACTTTAACAGTGAAAGAAAAAGGATACAAAAATGGACATTAGAGTGACTGAAGGCTCTTTAAATGTCCACGTGGGTACCAGGAGAATTTGCTTAAAACTGCTTATAAAGATGGTAGAATGAGCTCCCTCCTATTATTCAATAACCATGTTTGTGATGCATCTGCATAATCTAACCATGCATAAATTAGTATGTGTAATACAACACTTATTTGCATAATAATAGCAAGTTAATAGATGCTTAAAGAGCAGAGACCAACACCACCTTTAAATCAGACATGCCTCCAGGCACTTCGGCCTGTACAGACCAAGATGCCAGAAAAACAGTGAGTGTCAACCAGAGGAAAACAGTCCAACATTTATTTTTCATCCCTCCAGACATTTCACTTATTTCCACACACACACACACGGGGGAATCATTTTCAAACCATCAAATAGCTTTATACTTTAAGTGCTAGCACTCCTTTACAATAAAAATCTTAAAGAAATTATAAAGATTAGAGCCAGTAATGCCAGTATAATGGATCGTTTGTTTTCTTAGAAATGAGGCCAGAAGGGGATAAAACCCAAAAAGAAGGTATGTGTTCAAAATCACACTCACAGTCAGTCGTGGGCTGATTCGCCTGGTAGAAATTATGGCCTAGATTATTATCATCTTTTGTCTCAATCCTTCAAATACACTAATTTTAATTGAACCCAAAAGCTTGAAAAACAGTATCTAGAAAAGGCTGGGCCCCTCCTCCAGCCCCAATATGAGCACTTGGTACTGAGCCAGGATGAGAGGAAACATCTCCAAAGCCATACAAAAGAGGAGCACATGATCACTGTCAACCTTTAACAAAGAAGGAAAAAAAAGTCTGGAGTTTAAAGAAATCAAAAATCAATAGAGACTTTTAAATGACTCCTTTAAGATACCACTTTTCAATTTAATAGGACAGATTTATTTGTATGTGGCTCAAATGTTCACAGGCGCCCCCTGCACCTTCATACATAGGAATGGATGTCACAGTGGCAAACGGCAGTAATGAACAATCTTACCTGAGGATATGGAAACCTCCCAAGAGCAAGCTGGGAAAGGAAATAATATTTGTCTAGTTATAGATTTGCATGCAGGGCAGATCTCCTACATTTCCTAAATGCGTCTAGCAAATACAAAAAAGCTCACAGCCTTAAATGCACAGACGAAATTATTGCTGTAATTACATTATGAACTGTATTTAGAATGGACATTTTCAACAGACAATGTTGTATCCCTGAGAAAATATTCTAATTTTAATAACTAAATGCTACCCTTATGTGGTTTCTCTTAGGAATATCCTTAGCTCTGTGGGTATTATTCACATTTACATGTATGTGACAAATTCTTCTAGACAGATGTAAAATTGTTGGCTTTCCCTCTTGGACAATGGAACGTTTAATTGTCTGCAGCTCTGTAGTTTTCAGCTATAAGTATAAATAAAGGGTTGTTCAAAATGGGGAATGGGCCACATTATGAAACTGAAACTTGCGCCATTATTTTCATCTAAAGTTTTTTTTAAAATCCATTTCCTGTCCATAGTTAGAAGAAAAGAGCTATCATTAGCTGGGCAAAGGCCATTTTAAGACTTGGAGTTGAACCTGGATTTGGGAAAGTGAATCGTTTGAACTTCTAGTTTAGTTTTGTTTGTAAACTGCTTTCTGTTTCTGGGCTAATCATTTAATTTTAGCCTCTGGAATCTCATCTGTGGAAACAAAATGACGCAGCCAAGAATAGGTTTAATAGAATGTAGTAAGATCAAATTTAGCAAATGTACCCATAACTTATTTTAAAAAATAATGGCAAAACTTTGCAACTTCCTAACATGACCCATGCACAGTCCTGAATCTCTTCACGTATCTCTAACTACTTTCCAAGTTGTGTTATGACAACAGGGACCTGGAGGGCATCAACCTACTTCACAGATCAGAACCTGCGTGTCTCACTGAAGGGGTTCCCATAGTTGATCAATGGGGATTAACCCCAATATTTGTGACTTCCCAGCATATTACACTGTCTTTCTGGATTCTGAGAAGTTGTACACTTATTTCAAAGGCAAAGACAGTGCTCAAACATTTCTAAACTCTTTTGGAGTTGCGCACAGTAATGTTTCATGTAACAGAAGTGCATCTTGATTTAAAATTATACACTTTAGTTGTTGACTGTGTAAATTATTTTTAGGCTAATGGCTATTATTTTTAGAGCTATGGGTATTAACAAAACCCAACTACAAAGACAAAAGTATTTTGTTACTTTCTAAGGATAGATACGAAGGTACTAAGGTTTCAAAGTTCTAAAACCAGTGAGCAACCACAATGTAATAGGAATAAACCATATGATCTTGTAAGGTGATCACTTTGAAAGGTCCAGCTGCTATTTGCATGTGTACTTATGTAGGGTGTGTGTATGTATGTGTGTGTATGATGTTTTAGGATATCTAGTGCTATCAACTTGTACTTACTATTTTTTGAGACAGGGTCTTGCTCTATAGTCCAGGATGGTCTTGAACTCACATGAAGCCCAGGCTGACCTCGAATTAATGGCAATCCTCCTGCCTCCTTCTACCAAGTGCTTGGATTTACAGGCTTGTGCCACCATACCTGGCTTACTTACGTGGTGCTGGGGAACTGAAACCAGAGTCTTGGCCTTGCTAGGGAGGCACTTTAACGGCTGAGCTATTCCTCCATCCCTGTACTTATATTTTATATATAAGATATGCATTGATATGGATTTTCAAGATATAAAGTTATACTATCATTATTTCATTTGAAAGATATCATTAATCCCTTCAAGTATAAATAGCAAAAGTAAGCAGTCATAATGGTACATGTCTTTAATCCCAGCAACTCAGGAGCTGAGACAGGAAGGGTGCAGGTTCAAAGTCAACTTGAGCAACTCAACAAGATTAAATCTCAAAATAAAAAAAGGCTGGGGAGATAGCTCAATGCTCCCCTGGGTTTAATCCTCACTACTGGAAAAAAAAAAAAGGCGAAAAGTAACAAGAATAGCACAAGACAGGGTGAAAGAAAGAAAGTGTGGATGTTTTCCTAAATTATTGAGCACTTTAGCCACTAAGCTAGGCCTCCAGCTCCCATGTCATTACCTTAATTGTCTCTCCTCTCAAGATTTCTCTAACTTAAATGAAAGTGTACTGAAAATCCATGGTCCTTAGATCATGTGATGGTAGGTGACAGCCACACTTACCATCAACTGAAGTCCTTGGGTTTTGTGTTGTCTGTTGTCTACGTACTACTATTTAACAAAAAGGGGAGAAGTTCAGTTCCCCCACGGCTTCCACTCCATTCCTACCCAATACAGACTTGAGAAGGAGTGTGAAGTATTTCTGGCCAGTGAGAGCGCACACTGATTCAGAAGAAGTCACTGTGGTCTACTGTGGCAAGTGTTCTGGCATCAGCACAACTCTACACTGACCTGACAGGCAGTGGCAGCTCACCCAAAGCTGCCACCAACCATCACATGACCTGTGGATCACGGATTTGGCACATCCTCCCTTCTGGGGTTAGAGAAATTGCGAGAGGAGAGTGAATTAAGAGAGGGAACAGCGGAGGGGCTAGAGTCGTAGCTCAGTGGCTAACATACTTGGCTAGCATGCATATGGCCCTGGATTCGATTCCCCAGCACCACACAATGGTTAGCTGGGCATAGTGGTGCATGCCTGTAAACCCAGCACTGGGGAGGCTGAGGCAGGAGGACTGCTGTGAATTTGAGGCCAGTCTGGGCCACGTAGTGAATTCAGGAACAGCTTGGACTATAGAGTGAGACCTTGCTTCAGAAAAAAAAATGGTGTAGCACCTCTTAAGAAATACTTAGAACATTTTGTTTCAAGCCCTTTTATAGTCATTGTAACCATACATTTGGGAACATGTTGAACCAACCATTAGGGACCACATGGTTTACAAGGCAGAAGAAACTTGCCTACCACACATACCATCAAGAACTAAACCAGCTGGCAGGTGCCAACAATGGCTACTGGTTCTTGCAGTTTAAAGAATTAAGAAATTGTAAATGTAAGCTTAAAAGAATAAAGAGTAGGACAAGGTGAAAGGTGAACTTTCTCCATTTCAATACAAAGCCTTCCATGCTCAGCCTCATCACTGTACTATGGGAGAGGCCACTTTCCGACCCACTGGCACTGATCTACTTGGCCCCCCTGTCATAGAAAGGGCAGATGATACGTGACTTGTTTGCTCTAGAAGACACCACCATGCAGCAGAACAGACAGGAAGTTCCCCAGTCTACCCGGGAGCAGGTGGCAGTGCTCGAGTCGGTGAGTGCCTCCTTCTAGGGCCTGGCTTTGCTTTCTGTGTATTTTCCTGGCACCCTCCTGTGCAGCTCCGGTCCTACCTGTCACCTATGTTCCACGGGGGACTGCTTTTAAGACATCATGCCGGTATGACTTCTTCAGAGTAAGAGCACAGAGAATGTTCTTTGACCTTGACCTACAGGTAACACAGCAACAGGATGATCTTTTCCTCTCCGACGGAGGGCTGCCACAGCAGCAATTCTATACCAGTGCATGCGGGCAGCAGCACTACCAGGCCAGTACCAAAAATAGTCATGCCGAATCACCAGCAGCATCCTCAGTCGTCCACGTCTACAGCAGCCACGGTGTCTGTGGAACACTAAGTGTCTTTTGGCAAAGAAATATATAGAGCCAAGTCCCAGAGCCTTTTATCAAGCTTCTCTTAGAAGGAAGTAAAAAAGGAGGAGGTAGAAAGGCTCTTAGCAGATATGGCTGCAGGAAGAACATGTTCTTCATGAGGCCATCCAAAGTCAAAATAAACACAGAACCCTTATGGGGAGAGGGGCACAGATGCTCTGAGTGCTTCAGAGCCAGACGGACCTGGGGCCATTCTGTGTCTTTTACCCCTACTGGTCTATTAATCTACTTGCATTTCCCCAGTTTTTATTGTCAAGGTATTATAAATTAGGAAACTTACAAAAGAGAGTATGTAATCTTCTCTGAAATGGCCTGCAGATATGTCACTGTACTAAATGTGTTTCAGATTTAATGAAGCTTTAATGTCCTTTTTAATTTTGCCTGTTTCTGTATCACCAGGGGTCGGGCAAGGCAATCAGCACTCAAGAGGGTGGTTTGGTTTAAAACTAGGAAAAAACTCATTTGCTTATGAGTTGCACTGTATTTTCTTAATTAAATTTACTGAGTAAAATGGTTTAAGTTCAGCCAACCAATGACCTTTGTATGTAGATTTAGATTTATAAATAGGTTAACAGTTAAAGTAAAGGGGGAGAAAAAAAAAAGAACTGCAACAAAGCAAACAGATTAGGGCTAAGCCAATAGAAATCTTTGCTCTCTCTATAATCTTTACAAAAGAAGCATTTAAATATAGGCAGTTTAAGTCCAGTTTTTAAAAAAAGAATATTGAAAAATGTGGACACACAGAAGCGCCAGTGATTCATCAAATGGCCCTCACATCTTTTTCAATCCCAGGAGAGAGCTGCTGGCATTGTAACCGATTTGGAAAAGCTTTATTTATGTTTTGAGGGCGGAGGTGCACAGGAGGGAGAGAGAAGATTCTATTCAATGTTAAATAAAAAAGTACATTTTAATTCCAAAGAGTTAGGGTTCATCCAACTGCTCAATACTTGTGGAACATTTATAAGGTAAAAGGCAGAAAATGAATGATGTGAAAGTGGTTAGCAGTTGGGGTTACATTGAAATAATAGTAAAACTGCAAAACTAGGAATGTTTCCTAATGCTATTTTATTGATCTTTGATTTTTGTCTGATCATAATCTAGGAATTGCTCTCAGCAGTATTTGAATGTGTTGACTTTCATACTTTTTTTTTTTTTAGAGACAGGGTCTCTCTCTCTGTAGCCCAGGCTGGTCCTGAACTCACTATGGAGCCCAGGCTGGCCTTGGACTCAGTGTAATCCTCCTGCTTCAGCCTCCCGAGTGCTGGGATTACAGGCGTGTGACACCATGCCCAGCCTGACTTTCATAATTTAAGTAACAAATATATTTGAATGTGTGTATGTCTGTGTGTGTGTAAGTACATAATAATGATTATCAAATACGTAACAACTGCATGATGGAAATCACTGCGTTTTAACAAAAAGGATACTTATTTACAAAGTAACAAATGCCTTTTTTGATAATCTAAATAATTATGATTGTGAAATTATAACTGATAAGGAGAAAAACATACATTGTAGCCAGAAAGCAGTGCAGGACACAAATGTAAGACATGTCTTTGGTGATCAAGTTTTCTACTTATAATATCAACAATGTAATGGGAATAGTTTTAAATTTACAGTTATAGTGAGGAGCAAGTTTTTAAAAAAAATTCTTAATTTAAACATAGTCTATGTTTCTGGACATAACTGCAAGTGGAAAATAAGCATGTTCAGTAAGCCAGTGGTAGCTGAAAGAGGGCTTTGTAGTCTGAAATACTCTAAAATTTGTTCTTAATTACCTTGTGCATATTTTATACCATTAAATGTCCATCTAAGGATTGTGCATTTAGATTGTGCGCTGCAGTTAAACCTTCACTTCACAGGGATGCATGCAGCAGCAAAGGGGACATTCAAATAGAGGTAAACTTTGAAAAAAATCAGATTTAACTACTGGAGTATACAAAATTCCCTAGGTGAGATTTCATCCTAGGACCAATTCACACAGTCCTAGAGAGAGAGTTTAAATCATCTGAAACTATGCTGGTAAAGAACCATAATAAATATTAAATACCTCAAAAATCTACCCTATGATTTTACTTTTATTCCCATGTATCAATTTCACTGTCCTCTTACTGAATGGTTTAAGAAACAATCCAAAGGATATAACAGCAATTTGCCAGTGTTCAAGTGCTCAGGAGGTTAAACTCACAACAAAGAACACCGGAACACAAAGCGTCTTGAAGTAAGGTTTCAATTAAATGTGGAGGATTTAGTAATGCGGGGCCAAAAAAAAAAAAAAGAGTTACAAATTAATTTAATCTTCTGCCTATAGTTTGCAGCTGCACTCCAAAGTGTCTAGGGCTTAAGAACAAAGCCTTGACAGGCCTCGGAGTGAGGGGAGCTTCAATTTTTAATGTATAACGCCATTAGCTGATAACTTGTGGAATCTGCAACCCCTGTGGAGGGGCGTAAGCGCGAGTAACAGAGACTGATGAAGTGACATATTTGTTCGTGTCTAGAACTATGAGGAAGCGGGTTATTACCAACACCATCAGGCCCAACAGAAATATGCCCTAATAACCTTTGGGACCCTCCACGTTATCAGTTCTCACTACATCAAATATATTAAAATCAAAACCTAATTCACTTTAATTAAAGACAATTAGTTTGTTTTACTATTATTGTTTAACTTGTATGATATGATAGTACATTGCAAATTAAAGACTGCAGAACAGATGTAATAAAAGCATCAAACTGCGTACACCTTTCCATCTCTGCTTGGCGAAATTAGCTTGCCACTGTTATTGATTTAAGGAAATTCAAGGATGCCATCATTCAAAGTGGTGTAGAAATTCCTGGCTCTAAAGGTAATACAGGGAAACCATGTCTATTTTTCCTTAATGCTACTTATACTTATTTCTACCTAACACTCTCTTACAAACTCTGAAGATTTCTTTAACATTATGGCCCAATGGAGGCACTGGAAGCTTAATTAATTTGCCTACAGTCACACTGTAAGTTGGTGGCAAAGCTTGTTAAATTACTAGAACGCTGGGCTCTAAAGATGTTTTGGCAATGGGAGAGGGCCCTGTCTGCAGAGACCCTGCAGACCTCCAGTGCAGTGGGTGAACCACAGCAAATAACTCATTACGCCTGTTTGGAAAGTGCCAAGTACTCCTGAGAGCTTGTAAATAACATTCTTTTATTTGTGTAGAAAGAGCCTAAATGCGAGCCCATCAGGGGTGATCCTCATCATGTGCCAACATTTCAAAAAGAACTACCCATCTTCACAGGAGTCCACAGAAATAAAGTAAATTTATTTTAACCTAAGGAGCCCAAACACGAAGAAATAAATCAAGCCTTTCTCTGTCACTCAGAAGGTCCTACAGTCTATCCCTGATTGCTACTAATAATGGAGAAAAGACAGCATTACAAATAAATGTTTCTAATACAGTGGTTGCTTTTTTTTTAATTAGAAATGGGCTTATTACAGTGGACACTTAAACGGAGAGAGGGCAACAGTAATTCACAAGTACAATATCCTAATGCTGTTCCTTTAATTGCTTTATTTGTTTCCCTGTTAAAAATGATTGTTGCTGTGGCCTAACCATGAATGCTAGAGAGCGTGATGCATCGAGGTCTCAACCTGGGCAAACTGTACCTAAACTTACACTTTATTGCAGCTTAGTTCACAATCTTCACCTAATATAGGGTTAGATCCCAGTGCAGCAGGAGGATAAATCATCCTGGAATATTACTCCGGCAAAGTTTAGCTGTGACTGGAGCATATGTGCTTTCGAGCCACCGAAGCAAAGGCCCATAAAATACACTAATTACTGGAAGTTATGGTCACTGAGTGATTGATAGCGCTCTGCAAGGCAACTTCCTCATTTTCAGCTCTTCTGACGGGGCTCATCCGCCACATAGCAATTATTAATTCATAACCCACCCCTCAGGCACTGGTACCTTTACTTCTAATTCTCCTGCTACCAAACTACTGCTGCAGCTGGACACTGTCTTTCCTCATTCTGATGGCTGCGTAAGGATGATAAAAAGTAGATTTCATGCTAAATGCTTTTGTTTTGAATCTTTAAACGTTGCCTGGTCGTTCTAACCCTGAAGTCCCAAAACACATAATTCTCCTTCCCCTCTCCTAATGCAATTTTGCTTGCACTATTTTCTTTTTTCTTTCATTAAAAGAGAACACACACGTATATACTTAGGTATGTGTATGTGCTTGTATGTGTGTAGGTTTATGCTTACATATGTCTGTACATATGTATCAGACCAAACGCTGGCTGAATAACTTTTTGGTTGAACACTGGGTTTAAAGGCAATATATAATTTCATGTAGGTTATAGTACATAATGGGCAGCTAGTTGTTAAAAAAAAAATGGAAAGGGAAAAAGCCTCTGTTTAAAAAGACCCACTTCTGTGGCTCTGCAGACATCCTAATTGTTCCATGTTGGTTGTCAGCGGTAGCTACAGTAGAGCAATGCTAATTAAAATATCTGGGTATATATCTAGATTTCTAGAAGCCACTTAAACACAACTATAAAGAACTATTTTGACACCATTCTGTGCATAGTGGAAATTCAGAATTAAAGAAAGATAAAATTCAGTCATGGTGGATGAAAGCAAGCATTTTACTTTTCTAACAGAAAAATCAAGTGATCTTCAAATGTTTGCACAGTTCATGCTGTGACAAGAAGGGCAGTTTTCCTGTCTGGCAACTGAGGTGGGCCACAAAAGGGGAAACGGGGCTCTGACCCATCTATACACTCAGGACTTGGGTGATCTTGTCCTCTGGTCCTTCCCTTCTGTTGGAGTCACTGCTGATACACTAGCCAAAGCTTTGTGAACAAATACATACCACTCCCTGTGCACACCCTTCCCTGGCGAATGTATCTCATCCTATTGTGGTAACCAGTCTTTCCCGTGTCTCTAATGCCTGGCAAATTTTAACTTGTCTAAGGGCAAACTCTAAACCATGAATTTTTATGTTCTCTATGATACCAGAAATGGTATTATTTTTAGTAGGTTGATAATAAGTAACAGCTGACTTTAATAAATTCCCCGATGGTGCTATCTCCTCGACCTGGCTCAGCTTGGTGGTGCACGGTTTGGGCATTTCTGTGTATAACGCTTAGCATATATGGCACACAAACTCTTTGGGATTTGGGTCTGACAGCTTTAACTGATAAGGCCCTCTTGCCTAAGCCTCACTGCTTAGAATGATCAGTAGTAGCTACCATGTTCACATATTTAAACATTATGATTAAGTCAGGTGGCTTATTTCTTGTTAAAGACTAAGGGTTGCAAGAAAGGAAAAGATTAGAGTTAATTGTTCCCAAATTCATCCCACATGCTTAATTAACTGTTTGAATCCTTCTAACCAGAATTAAGAAATGACATCCTTTTAAGTAATGCTTGTGTAATTCTGATCTGAGGGCAGGCAACTTGGTTCATGATAACAGCCTCTTAGCAACCTAGCTCCATGGACTTCCATCTCTACATTGCTTTCTGGATTCATGTAGCTACGGGTATTTGAGAAAAAGCACCGGGGTCCAGTCTACTGAGTCCAGCCTCATCAACTCTCCTATCCAGACATTTAAAGTCAAGAGAGTGATAACCAGGTGATATTCTCACACTGCCTGATACGGGTACGTGGTGCTGTGTTGGCTGGAACACTTGTCCCACAAATCCATCCTGCTTAGCAAAGCTCAGACACCATCACCTCCAGAAAGCCTACTGTGTGGTGCACTGTTTCCAGAGATGGCAGTAACAGAATCCATCATCCCAGATGCTCTTCTGCAATGTGACCTTGTTACTTCCTCATCAAGAGTTTATGTTGTGATCAACAGAATACAGCAGGCGAGATCTGTGTAACTCATGAGGTTGGGTCTTAAGAGGGTTGCAGCTCTGCTACCACAGCTCAGAACACTAGGCACTAGGAAGCCAAAGTGAGGCACAAGGTGGGAGAGGAGGTGAGAGCATGTATGAATGAGTGAGAGAGGAGACAGACATGTCCCGCCTCTCCTGGCCTCTACCCAGGCGTCATGCTTGCAGGCAAAGCCATCTTGGATCTTCCATTCTTAGCCACTATCTGGCTGCAATCACATGAGAGACTCTTTATGTCATGTGAAATGGCTGAGCTCTGCTGGAACTCCTGACCTGCAGCATCCTAAGCAGATAAGTGGTCACTCTTCTAAGTTACTAATTTTGGATGGTTTATTAAGCAGATATTGGTAAATGAAATGTTCTCCCTGACACTGAAACCAGCCCTCATTCTCATAGCTCTGATCTGTGTGGACTCAACCACACCAACTTCTCCTCCCCATAATTGGGGAGCTCTTGAAGGGCAAAACTTCGGCTTTCAGTGCCAACACAAGGCAGTACAAGATAAATAATTTACTTAGATGGAATTCTCACCTACCCAGTTCCTATCATGGTAGCCACATTGGAGGCTGGGTTACCTTTTAAAAAAAATAGCACTTGGTTTCTGAAAGACAATGGGTACCTTTCAAAATACAGTAAATCTGAAGTAGTTACCAGACAGTTAGTTAGGGCGCAATCTTATGCAGAGCAGTCCTGGCTGGCTAGCAGAGCCACAGCAACCTGCTTTCCCCTTATCTCATCTCCTGCTCACTCACATTCACCAGTCATTTTTCCTTTTCCCAAACTACTTGATCTATGCCCTTCCTACAGCACAACAGAAGAAATAGACTAGCATCCATGAGCCAGGCACGTGACTGTTGCTGCTTGGTCAAGTCACTTAACCTGCCTGAAAAAGTTCCTTAATTTCTCTAGATCTCAGTTTCCTCATGTGCAAATAGGAACTCTTGATGCCCATAAGGTGGGTCAGTCTTTGGTATCTCAAATTACTATTTTTTCAGTTACTCCCCATTACAGTGAAGAGAAATTTAAGTTAGCTAATGAATATCAAGTGGTTTTGTGAAGTCTTACATACATGGAGAGCATTATGTTTTCACCCTTCTAGTTAGAATGACATTGAGCAAGAGGATGTTAACAGCTTGACGAAAGGCAAGTTCCCTGAAGGAGGCCCCTCCAGCTCAGCCCTCCTCTGGCTATTACAAAGTTAGCTGCAGAAGTTTCCTAAATCGTACAGGCTCAGGAAACTTCAGCATTGACCGATGTCACCAGAAGATGGTTTCCTTCATTTCTCTTAAATCTCAACTTAAAAGTAGTGCCACACCACCCAGTCAGCCCTAGCATATCACCTTGATGACGTAGGTCTAACAAGCTACAGTTGTCAAGCATCTTTCTGTAAAATGTGGGATCCACAGAGGCAGGGACTTCTCAGTTTTGTTCAAGGAGGGTTCCGGGGCTATTTCAGGGTCCACCACACTCTAGGTGTCTGACGGACTAAATAAATGAAGGGACTGCTGCATGTATAACATATTTCTTCTCCAAAAAATTTCTTAAGAAAAAAAAAAAACTGAGACGAACTGGAAGTTATCAGGGACAGAATGATCTTGCTTTTCAAGGTGTAGAAATCTAGCCACTATATGGCATAGAATGCCATAAAACTTGTTTTTCACTTCAGAAGGTCACCCTGAAGGTCACAAAGCAACAGCTTGCTTCTTCTTCACTGATGACTCTCAAACACCTCAAGATGGCTTGCCATGTGCCAGAGTCATCTTCTTTTTATTTTTTTATTCTTCATATCAAGACTTTGTTGACTCCATGGTTTTGAAAACTCCAAATTCGGTGTGTTTGGGTGTATGACAAGGGTATGGGCTACTGGCAAAACTTTAAAATCTGTCTGAAATCTGTCAAAACACTAAAACGCTTAGCTGGGACCACTAGCACCTGCTCCACCTTGTGCTGTCAATCTCATGGCTGTTCTGATGCCTCTGAGCACAAAGCCAGCTCGACAATGATGCCTTGGCGGGGAGTGCTGCACTGTCTGCCAGCTTCACATCCACTCCACCACTGACAACCTTGGGAAATGCACACTGAGGCGTGCTAATCTGAGGCAGCTGGGTCCCTTCAGACACTTTGTAAAGGACTGAACTAGTCAATCCATCATCTGCCAAAGGTCATTTTAATAGCTCCGTTTTGCAGCTAAGTTACTCAGGATTTTAGATTAAAAAAAGGACAATGTAAAAAAATTAAGTTAAGAGAACTGCTGAAAGGGCAGAGTGGGGGAGGAGTCAGGCACTTTCCTCCTCCACATTTTTCACAGGGAAGGAAGGAGGGACATCCCCAGTGACAAGGAATCAGGACCACACCCTCCCACTTTCCTATGCAGTGTTCCTCTGACATTTCCTTGCTCTTTGGACCATTCAGATTCTGTGCCTTGTGGAGGTTTTTAGCAGAAATTTCTGATCAACAGGTAAGATGCTTCACTAGCTGAAGCAGCAGACTGCACAGATTACAATTAGATTCAACTTCCACTCATATTTTTGATAACAGTTTCTAAATAGGGGAGAAAATGTCAGTATCGGAGTGAATCATATCAAATGCCAGGTTTTTATAGTCTAGAAAAGCTGACAGCAGCTGCTAACAGGACATCCAGAGACAAGCGTCCCCCCTTAGACCAGGTTCACAATCACCAAGGGGTTAGAATGAGAAACAAAGCAGCAGCTGGAGACCCACTGGAGGCAGCTGTGTGGCTTGGTGTGTTTCTTTTGTAGGGGAGTGGAATGGGTTCTCGTGTGTATTTTAGAGGCAGAACCCAAGTCTAGATAATGCTCCGTAATTCTTGTTGTTTGGTAAGCATTCAGTACATATAAGATGCTATTTCTAAGACAATCTTACTTCTTAAAATAACTTTATAGGGTTAATAGTAAATGAAAGTGTTTGTAAAAGAATCAAAATAATCTCAATATTCCAGTCCTGCTTTTTTTTTTTTTTGAGTACCAGAGATGAAGCCCAGACCCTATGGATTTGTAACTTGAGTTACATCCTCAACCTATTTTTTCTTGAGATAGGGTCTCACCAAGTGGCTAAATTGCCCAGAATGGTCTTGAATTTGTGATCCTACCTCAGCCGCATAAAATGCTGGGATTACAGGCCTGTGTTACTGGGATTGTCTTCACATAATATAACTGCTTACTGTCACTGTTAATATTCTTTCCCTTTCCCTACAATGCAGGTTAATAAGGAAAGAGAATATGCGTATTTCATGCACGCATTTGTTTCCAGCACCTAGTAAAGTGTTCGACATTGAAAAGGTGTGCAGTAAACACATTAGGAATATTTTAGTGTTATCTTACGGCACAGATTAAAAAAACCTGTTGGACTGTTCCCTTCATAACTTGTTGAAATTTAATTGCCATCGTCACATGAGTAAGAGGTTAAGAAAAGTAAGGGTCGATCAGCGTGAAGGCAGAGCTTAATGCCATCATCACAGGAGTGGGCTAGTCCTCAGAGCAGATCTGCTACAGAAGAGAGCTGGGCCTGATTGCCTCCTCTGCTCACAGGTGCTCACCTGCCCTTCAGTCATGTTGCGATGCAGCACTAAGGCCCTCAACACTTGTAGACCCTTGAACTTGGACTTTCTGGCCTCCAGAGCCAAGAATTGAATAAATTTCTATTGTTTCTAACTGATTCAGTTTGTGGTATTTGGTTAAGACACTGACACTAGGAGCCACAAGGTCAATCACCATGATTCTAAGTGGTGGTGCTGATCAAAAGTTCAAGCTTCAGAGCTGGGTGTGAAGGGTGTGAAGGGCTGTAATTCCAGCACTCGGGAGGTTGAGGCAGGAGGATTTCTGTGAGTTCAAGGCTAACCTGGGATACACAGTGAGTTCATGACCAGCCTCGTTATAGGGCAAGTCCTTGTCTCAAAAAAAAAAAAAAAGGTCTTTGACAGTTCAAGAATTAAGAGGACATACAGCTCCTGACTCTGAACACTATTGTAGGAAGATGACAAACTCTCCATCTGACTTCTTCAAGAAGTTCTATCAAAGGTACTGGGGCAGGTGATTCATGCCACCTTGTAGTACTTTCATTTCCATTTACACAGTTCAAAATGGTTCATCTGTTTCCCTGTAACTGTGGGAGATCACACTTCATTTTTTTATATTTAATGAAGCTCATCTGGTGTCCATTAAATAATAAGTATAAAGGCAAAAATGAGATGTTTCCATAGCTTTACGTTTTTAGAACACAAGGTGGTTAGAGCTGCAGGGGTTTATTTTTTTGAGTTAAAGTTTTATTGTGTAGTCCAGGCTGGCCTTAAACTTAGGATCCTCTTTGCTGAGCACTGGCAGTGTCTAGAAATGTACTTCCATGTCTGGCCAGTTATACTTTTGATATTAAATTTTCCTTGGAAAAATTCTTTCTGCAATTCCCCAACAAAAACTCACTTTCTTGGGGCAAAAATATTACCATATGTCATTTAAAAAAATGGCGAGGTCATTTTGTTATTTTTCTATGGAGATTCCAAGAGGAAAGCTACATGTAAATATGTCTTCTATATTAAATATTAAAGTTAAAACACTGATGGTTTCCTGATTCTTGTTTTTTTTTTTTTTTCTGTCTGGAGCCCCCATTCTTGACGTTAGGCTTCCTGAGGTCACTCTCTAATTTTCCTTTCTCTCCTACTTGTTATTCTCTGAAAGTTCCTTTGTCACAGCAGCCTGTTCTTGTCTCTTGAGTACCATCTTTTCTTTTATTCTTCTGAAGAAGCTAGGAAATTCCCATCCTCTGGGTCGTTGAGACCTTTTGGTCAGTCTGATTTGGTGACACATGCCCACAATCCTAGCACACGTGGAGGCTGAGGCAGGAGGACAGTAAGTACAAGCCGAGCCAGAGCAATATAGTGAGACTTAATCTCAAAATTAAGAATAATAAAATGGTGGGGGACCTAGCTCAGTACAAAGGCCTGGGTTCAATTCTGAGTATTGGTGGGGTGTAATCTAGTCAGATTTCCCTAGGAAAGTCTGCAATCTGCCGTGTGGCGAAGGCATGGGGTGCTCAACATCCAGAAACCTTCCTTTAATGTCTCTGTTCTTAGTACTAGGGCCTAGATCTTTATGGTGCCAGACACCTCTTATTTTATTTTTGAAAAAATCCTCCATTCAATCTTATTAAGACTTGGGGAAGTACTACTCTGCCACGAGGACAGAGTGTTTGAGTCATTACCACGCTTGGTGAAGTGAGTCAGACTCAGAATGTTAAATATCACTTGGTTTCTCTAATATGAGAAAACCAGAGTATAAATAAATGATGGTGTCAAAAGGGCGAGATGTTGGAAATCTGGGGGGCTGAGTGAGGGGGCGGGGAGGATGTACAAAATTCTCAAGCTCAATGTAATCACTGTGTATTGCGTACGTACACTAATGCAAATGGGTGGGAGCACAAGCAAAAAAACAAAACAAAACAAAACAAAAAAAACCCAAAAACCAAAAAACAAAAAATCTTGGGGAAGGTCCCTGCTGGTCTGTGCTTATCTAGGAAGAGGATCTGTGAATCAAACAGCTTCCCAGCTTCCCAAGGGCTTACACAATTCCCGTCGCTGTGCCGCACCTTCACTGCACCCCAGGCACTGGCGCCCACCCGCCCTGGGCGCTGGGGCTCACAAGACGCCTGCGGGTTCTGGCTTTCCTTCCGCTGATCTAGGCCTCAGAACTTGGAGCTCTGCGAAGCGTTCTACTGCTCATCTGCTTTCGTACATCCCAAATCTGGTGATGGCTGCCCTCCCACACCTTTTAAAAATGGTATTATGCCTTTAACAAAATCCCTTTGGGGTCATTTTTACTGCAGTCTGAAGTGAGGGTGGGAACGAAAGCTCTTTCTACTCATCCTTTTCAGGTCAGGTTAGTCTTTTTGAGCCAACTATGAACTTTTCGGCTAAGGTTTTTTTTTTGACAGGGTCTCGCTCTGTAGTCCAGGCTGGTCCTGAACTCACTATGGAGCCCAGGCTGGCCTTGAACTCACGGCAATTCTTTGAGTGTTGGGATTGGAGGTGTGTGCCACCACACCCAGCTTTCATCTAACTTTTTTCTTAAAGAGATGGATCATGGCTTAATTTTCTCACCGTCACCTGTGTCCAAAACTCTCAAGTAGATCACCCATCTAAATCTGAGGAAACGACAGCCCAGGCAGGTCAATGATGTAGCTGAGGTTCCACAGCTCAGACTGGCTGAGGTGGACTCTGAGTCTGAGTCTATTGTGCCAAACAGGAAGCTCTCTTCACATGCAAAACACTTGGGATCTATTCAACAAACATTTGTGGATATTTAGGTTAAAGGCTGCAGCAAATTTTAAACTTTGATTTTTACTTTCAGCAGCTGCTACAAAACCATCGCACAAGTGAGGAAATACTGAGCCAAGAGTTCCTGAGCACCCACGAGGGACCTGGACTGAGCGACACAGTGAGCGAATCAGACTTGAATCCTGCGCAAATAACATTACAAAGTAGGAAATGTACAAGCCAGATGTGCGGGAAGGTTAAAGAGGAAGTGAAGGACAGGCATTTAAACTGTATCTTGGGGAGATGAAGAAAGATGACATTCTACTATCGCGAGAACAGCTTAATATTACATGGGTTTATTTTTAACTTGGAAAAGGTAATACTAAAACTCAAATTTTTTTTTGTCAAAACAACGGAACCTGTGCAGATCTTTGGAAGATGGTGTTCCTGAGGCGACAGTGACTTTGTGCGGCAACCTGAGTACGTTCCTCACCTGTCTTGAGACATTCTTCTGAGCCCCGGTCCTTGCTTTCATCATTTAGCACATCATTCAAACCACTTCAGTGAAAGTGATCATGCTGAAGAGAGGCCTCGCGAGACCAGATGACACACCAATTAACCAAGCGCGTCGGGCCAGACTGCTCTCTCCTGGGGCCCAGGGGACTGGCGGGAGGGCAACAAACAAAGGCGGGAGATCTGGGATCCAAGGGAAAAGAGCAAAGGTGGCGCTGCTCGGGGCAGGCTTTTAGCCTGACTCTTGTGGAAATGCCTGTGAGTTTATTCACCACCACCCTGCAGAAGGGTTGCAGCGACCCGCCACATATAGCACAAACCAGCATGTGCGCTGGTAGAGCATCCTTGGCAGGGACAAGTCCATTCCAGGCCTGGCCTGGCAGCTCTCTACTGTGCACGTGTGGTCCTGGGTACCTCAACGTGAAGCTGAAGGAGGGGACATGTTAATCTATTTACTAATCCAATGAAAGCCACCTTAAAACCCAGTTTTTTGATGTATGATCTTTATTTCTCATCTACAGAATTATATTGGGACTGAAGTCCCACATGAATGAGTAGAATAACTGACTAGGAGAAAATAAGAATAACTGGGTATGGTGGTATGGGCCTGTAATCCCAGCACCTGTGAGGATGAGGCAGGAGGATCTCAAGTTTGAGCCTGGCCTAGACAATTTAGTGCCTTACCAAGATCCTGTCTCAAAATAAAAAATAAAAAACCAAGAATAACCAAGAATAGGACTCTTTCCTCGAGCCACTCTCTGGGAGAAGAGACAACTGAACTGTCTGTGAAATCAGAAACATGTGCCCTTATAAGGGCATGTCAGGTAAGCATACTGTATAAAGAGTTATTCAACTAACTTAATGTAAAAACATTGTTTTTTTATTTTATTGTTTTGGTAGTACTAGAGACTGAACCCAGAGCTTCGTTCACATGAGGCAAATGCTTTACTACTGAGCCCTCCCCTTCCCTACGCATCTCAGATTCCCTTCTTCTCCCTATTTCCTCACTCAGTCTCTGTCTCTCTTGCCTATAAGAAAGGGATTCTCTAAGTTGTGCGGGCTGGGTTTGAACCTGGATCCTACTGCCTTAGCCTTCTAAGTGTGGAGACTACAGGTTTGTTCCACATGCCCAGAGTTTCAAGAACCCGTGATCATAATCAAGATTTCACCTCATGTCCTATCACAAAACTTCCTCCTCTTTTCTTTAACACCCACTTCTTACCATCTACTTTATTTTATTTTGTTTGAGACAGGGTCTCACTCTGTAGTCCAGGTTTGTCCTGAACTCTATAGAGCCCAGGCTGGCCTTGAACTCATCGTAGTTCTTCTGCCTCGGCCTCTGCATGCTACGATTACGGTGTGTGCCACCATGTCCAGCTTATGTGGTGCTGGAGAATCGAACCCAGGGCTTTGCAATTGCTAGGCAAGTGCTCTAACTGCTGTGCTATTCCTCTAGTTCACCATCCACTTTAAAACACAGACCCTGACCTCCCGACCATGTGGTCATCTTTGATGTCCACCTCATCCTGTGGACTGGCACACACCTGGCACACACATGTTCCATACCTAATAGTGACATTTTTCACAGTTTCTAGATCTAATCCTCCTCTTACAAACTCAACGAGTCTGCTTTCCTCAGGGTTCTAGATTCCTTAGTAGTTAACCTTCAAGATAAACAGGGATGATTAACACCCCCTTAAGGACATCAGTGGCAACCCATCTCCCTGTGATAGGAAGGAGCCTTTTTATTACTCCTTGCAAGCCCAGTACGTAACAAAACACTGGCTGGCACACATCTCGGTATGAAACATAAATAAGTAAATGTATTTATCAGGAATGTCAGGCATCTCTCTCTCCTCTATCTATCTATCTAGCTAGCTAGCTAGCTAGCTAGCTTCCTAAGCTAATCCCCTTGCTTCCACACTGGCCCTCTAGCATCCCACTGCATGGAGCACTCAGTGAGCCTTGGAAAACCTGGGGCAGGGCCTTTACTCTCAGGTGTGATCCAAGGCCCCAGCACAGCCTATGAGGCTAAGATCCTTCCTTTAGCGGCCTGCCTCTCTGGATTTGTTTCTTTCTTTGCTGATTCCTCTCCATTCACACTGGTGCTTCCCCTACTTGTCTACTATACCTCAGTGCCTTTGTACCTGCTGCAACTGGTGGCTCCTTGCATTCTTGGCACTCAAGTCTCAGCTCACATGGCACTGTTTCAGACAGGACTGCCTACAAACCAAATACTTAGTGTACTGTTTCATGTCCTTGTGCTTGTGTCCCACCCCTCAGCAGTTTTGCTCCAGGAGAGCCAGGAGCCAAGTGTCCTTTCATTACTCTGTCCACTGTCCATGCAGCAGGCGCAGCAGGGGTCCAGCCCGGGAGGCCCATGGCAGTGGAGATGGACAGTGGAGAACATGTGCACGCACTACACAACTGGAGCCTGTCATGCTCCCACTGTATGGCTCGGCCTCTGCGTTTCACGCCATGCGAAGGTTCATCCTGTCACAGTCATGCACTCCGCTGCTGTGTGGGGAAATTCAGAGAAGGCAACCACAGAATGGGCAGCAGCAGAGTCGCAAGGACTCATTTTGGGAAGGGCTCAGAGATCTTATTTTACAGATGAAGGAACCACGGGCCAGGGAGGAGCAGTGGTGAGCCTAGGGCCACAGAGGAAACCAGTGACAAAGCTGGACTGCAGCAGGTCTTCCTCCTCCTCTCCCACACTGGGACTCCCACCTGTGTCAAGTAACCTCTCAATTGCCCTGCATTCTACCTGGTCATTTGCAAAGGAGAACCGATGACAACTACTTAAAACAGGCAAAGGGATATTACATGGGGTAAGACCTGAGTCCCAGGAGCCCAAGGCCCCACGTCCCCGGAGGCCAAGCAAGCCCTCTGGGATTTTGTGGCAGGCTTGCCCTGAGCACTGCCCAACATTATGGCTACCTTCTAGAAGTTGATTTCATCTTAGACTCACCTTTGAGGAGACGCAGGAGAATATGATTTAATAAGCATTGAGCATTTTATTTTGTTTTCTTTCTACTATGTAGGTGAATGGAGTCTGTTTTCCTTACAAATATGGTGGCATTCATGCATTACATAAATCACAGAAAAATTATTTGACCAAAACCAAGGTAATAAAATTGTGATGGCAATTCTATTTATGAACTATTTAAGGACTTTTTTTTAACATCTTAAAGTGTCTTCCTTTATTTGAGTTGATGTAACTGGGAAACAATTTTTGAAGCACTGGTGAGTACTGGGTTCCATACTACTATAATTCAAAGTGAGCCTGATGTCCTTGTGGTATGAGTCAGATGGCCATTTTATAGAAATTTCAGCACAGAGCTCCAGTGGGGCTTCATCTAGCAACTAAGATAAAGTCCATTCTAAATACAGCAATAAAAGCAAAGATACGCAATTATGTACATACACACCCCATCCTTATCATATCCCACCCTCATCCCACATTCACATAGGATATGACTATACTGGAATATGGTGGCTTTATTTTTAAGCAAATATATAGAATTCACAGATCCAAATGAGAAGACTGTCTCTTTTATAGTAATTACCTTTGGTTATTATAGAAGCATTCCAACAAGGTTGTTACCACACAGCACGTTTTTGGAGTCTGTCTTTTAGAACACAGGTTCTCCAGATTTATTGGGATAAGGATCACCCAGGAGGAAGCATATTAATCATGCAGATTCTTAGAGATCTGGGTTAGTTGGTCTTGGAAGGGGCTGGAGAACCTGTTTATAACAAACTCTTTAGTCACGTCCTCTATTGGTGATCACATGTAAGAAACAGTACTTTAGAAAAATCCAGACAGTCCATAAGCCACACAAGGATATTAAAATAAAGGGACTTAAGAGTCAAACTCTCTCTCTCTATATATAAAGCATTGAAAGTTCATTTTTTTCCCAAAATCTGCATTCTTCCTGAAGGAATAGAACAGTATTGATAAGCGCACAAACATCTATTTGCAATCAACAACAATGTACCTCTATGAGAGAGATTCCTAAGCTCCAGATATCAGAATGGAATCCATACTGCTCCCCCGAAATTCTTTCAGGCTATAACAAAACAAAAGAAACTTGGTGAGTTACTCCACAGAACATATACAAAGAACATGAACTCAGCTACGGTGGGCAACCACCAGCACTTACACTGCATTTTATGGAAGGAGGAACCATTTCTCATGTATGTACATGTATATTATAGAGAAAATGTACAGAAATTATATAGACAATGATTACACATACATTTATACACAAAATCTCATCAACCCTTCCAGCTTGTCCCTGTGAGGAAAACTTTATTACTCCTACTTCACAGATGAAGAGAATGAAGACTCAAGTAGGGAATTCACTTGGGCCAGGCCTAAGTAAGCAAATGAGATTTGAGCCTGGGACATCCTTCCGCTACATCCTAATTGTGGGGTGACAAACAACACAAAATTATATAATGCTGTCACTTATTTGCACATTGATAGACTGGTCTCAAAGACTTGGGACTCAGAATTAAAAACTTTTTCTTTGGAAGTAATTTTGAACATACAGAAAAGTGAAAAGTGTAAGATCAGTACAGAGCACACTTTTTGTTGTTCTTTTTAAACCTAGATTTGGGTGGCATTTGATGTTTTATTCCACTTATCAGGATTTCTTTCGCTATGAATCAAGGAATAGCCTGAAATGTCCACTCAGAATGCTTGGTCCTCCACCGGAGATATGTAGCAAGTACCGAGTCTAGGCTGTTACAGAAACATCTTGTGCTGAGATGGTGCTTCTTCTTCTGTCCTTCTAGGATCTGGCACGTCGTAAAGTAGTCACAGGAGTGTTTGTGATGAGCATGTGAACGAATGACCAAGTGACAGTGAACTTTCACAACCAAGGATGACGGGCAAGGTGGGATCAAGGCCCATACCCCATCACCCGACACTAGCTGGTTTAACAGGCATTAGAATGTATTCAAAGAAACATGGCCAACCGATTATGGAAGTAACATCACTGTCATCACCGCCACCATCAACATTGCTCTGTACATTTATTAAAGAATTTCTATGTGTCAAGCCTCATTTTAAGTACTGTTTGTTTATGCAGGTCTCACTGGACACATGTTTTGAACCATCATGCCCATTTATAAGACTAGATATGTGGAGTTTTAGTTAGCATTACTAACTATGCGAAAGGCTGTATGCACATTATATAAGAAGGATAGAAGCAGGAGGACAGCCATTTGAACCCCGTCTCTGGTACTTGGTGACTCAGCCAGAGGCTGACTCAAAAAACAAAACAAAACAAAACAAAACAAATAAACAAACAAAAAACCCCTCAGCTCTATCTTCCCTGACAAGGACAGAACAGCTATCATTTCAAGGCCTACCAGCACCAGAAAATAGGCCAGATACTGGGCATCCTCTACACATCACACTGCAAAGTGTCTTGTAAAGTGGAAGTTACTGGTTTCACTTTAGGGATGTGAAGACTGAGGTTTCCTAAGTGACTTGCCCAAGCGTATAGCTATGGATTAGCGTTAACTATACTGTCCAGGAACAGAGCCAGGACTCCAGCCCAGTTATGTCTAATTGCAGAACTCAAAGCTCTTTCTCCTGTGTAAAACTGCCCCCAACAACCAGGAGAGCTGAGTGCAGGCCTCATCTGGTGAGCGCTTCCACAACATGGTCTTTGGACCATCAGGGAACTGCCGGAGGGGTTTCCTGCAGATGAACCTCCTGAATCAGAAGATCAAAATAAATTCTTTGGGTGATTCTTTGGAACATTCAGCTGTGGTCACTAAAGAGCTCCCTGTTCTTCCTCCTGCTGGCTGACAGTTACCAATGTGTAGCCCCTCATCCAGAGGGTAGAAAAAACAAACAAGAGGAAACTTTGTTCAAAACATTTTGGTAATGAGACTAAATATAATCATTCCACTCACCCACTGAACTACCCAAACAAATGCAGATTGTGAACTAAAACTAAAGCATAGGAAATTAAGTTTAAAAAGAAAAAAAACAGAGAACATGATAATGTTCACAGATATCAGGCGGCAAATAAGAACTACTTGAGGACAAGATTCTGACAATCTCTCACCGGAGAAGTTGCTCTGGCAATAAGCAAAATGAGGTTACTATTGTGACACAGTACTTGAGCAGGAATGCCCAGCAGCAGCCAGCAGCAAGCTCCAGGGGCCTTCCCTATGCACAAGGCAGCAGGGACTGGGAAATGTGCCCAGGTCCTTGCCACTGACTTAGGAACAAGATGAGCTCCAACATGCCCTGAATTTATGGAGCCAGGATTTGATGGCCCGAGGCCGCATAATTCAAAGCGAGTCTCACACTGGATGCCAAGGTGGCCTGCCCTGTCCGCTGCCCTCAAATACCAAATGAAACAAAACAAAAGCAACTATGATGTACTACACTACTGACAGAAGATCTGTGATGGATATTTTGCAGTTACAAAGCTAAGGCTGGGGTGACTTTCTCTCATGACAGCTGGTCACAAGATGGAGAGCTAAATACTACCAAAAGCATAAATCTCACATGAGGCACCCCTTCGGCACTGAGGCTTAAGTGAAGAACAAACAAAACAAAACGAAATGCCTCGCCCATTCCTAACAGGAGCACTAGGGCCACAGCAATGATGTGAAAAAGCAAAGACAGTGGTCCCAAGCTGGCACTCACATGCCACTCCCTCCAGCTAGCTACCCTTGTGACTGGACTTTTATTTACCCAGGACCCACACTTCTTAGTTGATTCCAGTGTTTGCAATCCAACCCTCTGTTGACAAAAAGCAGGAGGATATTAAGGTGCATACCTATCTTTTCCAACAAAGAGGTTTCTGCTCAGGATTAGGCTGACCAGAAAGTTTACAAAGCAGAGACAAATAGGCTAGCATTTAATCAAAATATATCCATCATGATGATTTTTATTTTCAGGATTAGGAATTTAACCCAAGGGTACTATAATTCTGAACTACATTTCCAGCTTTAATTTACCTACATTTCCAGCTTTAATTTACTTACTTACATATCTTTTTTTTTTTTTTTTTTAAAGACAGAGTCTTCCTAAATTGTCTAGGTTGGCATCTAACATGTGATCTTCCTGCCTCAGCCTCTTGGGGAACTAGGATCACAGGCATGCACTACTATTCCTGGCAGGTTTGTTTTATCCAGGTTGGCAAGATCCCTGTGTTGGCAGCAAGCACACTGGTTAAACAAGGGTTCCTGAGTCAGACTGCTCTAATTCAAATCTATCTCCCAGTTTACCAATTCTCTCTTCTGTGTCCAATATATTGCCAAAGAAAGTGGGGCTTTAATTTTAATCTAGAAGTTTCATTTAGGGTATTTTTAAGTCTAACTACATTGCTGTAAGAGTGCGTGATCTGGTCTGTGTACATTTGTTTCTGCTGTCTGCTGTTCCTGCTGTACCTTCCTCATGTGGCCTTGTTTCCTTGTTTTTCTCTGACTGCTTGCTAATTTTTTTTTTTTTTTTAGGAGAAATACTCTGAAGCCTAGGGTGGACCTCCCACCACATCCCACCAGTCCTCAGCAAGAAGCTCCTCGCCCAGCTCAGCTCATGTATGCATTCACGCAGGGAGGCAGGTCTGTGGCAGAGCAAGCCTATGCTCACAGCACCCGCCACTTCCCCTTGTTCTCCTGCTGCTCCGTTGAGGCTGAGAAGCCTCTTCAGTTCCTTCAGGCAGGGAGGAGACCAGCCTCAGATGTATTTTTGCTCCTACACTGAGGGTGCACCCTTTGGGTTTGTAGTGTGTGGCAGGGAAGATCTTCTCTGTCAGGTAGGCCCTGGAGTTGAGCATTGTGTCTCCTGCTTGAGCGGGCACAGGCAAATGCCCTTGGGAATCTGCAGCACTGGTCTATCCACATTCTAATTTCCTCTCTATTGCAAGATTTCATTCAAAAATTGATGTATGTGGGATAGAGTACCCACACCTGTAATTTCAGTTACTCAGGAGACAGACAGGAGAATTACAATTTTAAGGCCAACTGAGGCAACTTTGTGAGACCCTATCTCAACACCCTGAGAACTCCCACCCGCCCCACTCCGAATTTTTTTTTTTTGGCTCTTCAGTGCATTTGCGATGGTAATAATATACTTTTAAGCTAGCATTTTCTTTCAGTCTTTTTTTTTTTTTTTGACAAGGTCTTACCCTGTAAACTAGGTGGATCCTGAGCTCATTATATAGCCCAGGCTGGCGTCATACACACCTCAATTCTCCTGCCTCAACTTCCCGACTGCTGGAATTATGTATCATTGGGGAACAGAACCCAGGATCCTGTGCTTGCTAGGAAAGTGCTCTAACTGCTGAGCTACACCTCAGCGTAAGGTAGCATTTTTCAACAGAAGAATAGACCCAAATACCCTAGGCTGTTTTCTGAAGAAACTAGAAGCTGATGTTCTAATTCAATCTTGTCTCAGTCACTACCTGCAATGCCAAGAGCTTGAGCTAAAGTTGTTTTACCTTGGCTTCCTTATCTGTGAAATGGAGATAATAATAATAAT
This sequence comes from Ctenodactylus gundi, assembly GCA_004027205.1. Taxonomy (NCBI): domain Eukaryota; kingdom Metazoa; phylum Chordata; class Mammalia; order Rodentia; family Ctenodactylidae; genus Ctenodactylus; species Ctenodactylus gundi. Next base: position 1,147,054 of record PVKB01000084.1, on the reverse strand, counting down.
AATAATAATAATAATAATAATAATAAATACATACACATCATGGGGTTGGGTGAAGATTAAATTAATCTACTCAACTTTCTGACTTAGTATGGGCCACGTGAGACCATTCACTGACCGCCAGCCAAATCCTTCCAGGCACTCTATTAACTGCTATTCAGCATCACTATGGGGGGAACAAGCACAGCCAACTGAGCTGGAGCACGTAATCTGCATACGGTTGTTTCCACAACGCAAGACATTTCCCAAACTGAAAGAGCTTGAGCAAATAAATAAATAAATTTTTTTAAAAATTAGGAGATATAGATTGACTTTCTGATCCTGAAGAATATGTATTTGACTCTTTTCAGTTTTAAAACCAGTTATTCACAACAGGAATGTAAAATTTTCAAAGTTGAGTTTTAAGAAAATGTAACACAAAAATGATGACTGAATAGTTACCTAATGTTTTAGGAAATTTTATCATAAGAATATATGAAAATTTTTGGTAATTAAAATTCCTGAGAAATGGTTACTTTAATATAAACACCAGCTCTTTTTACAACTCTTTTTAACAGCCCTCCTGGATGAAATTCTTTTAAATGTAGTTGCAAATCTTTCATGCTCCAGATGAAAGTGACTACTGAACTTAATTATTTGTCCGCAAAAAGCCTGTGTCCCCTTGAACAGGTAGGAACTTCATCTTCTAGGTATTCTGAAATACGGCTACATGAACTAATCCCTTCACTGGATACTGCATGAGGGGCAGTACAGATAGTGAGCAGAATAAATCTTGCCTGATAGAGATTGCCGTCCAGACTGTGAGAGGCTCACAGGTAACATGGGCAGAGGGACAGGCTCAGGGACTAAGTCTAGTCTTTGCAGGCAGGTCAATCACAGACCTAACTCTGGCAGTTACTAGTGCTGTGAACTTGGATATGCCATGAAAACTTGTTTTTTTTTTTGCCTCAATTTCATCATCTCTAAAATGAGAATAATACTACCTACTCTGTAGCACTGCTGTGGTAGTCTGAAGAGTTAATACATATAAAGGCTTAGGAGCATGACTGGCACATGATGCTCATTAAGTGTTAGCTACTATTATTGCTGATGGAACCACACTGCACAGAAGCACAGACGGACACAACATGAGGGAAAGGGATGCTTGGCAGGACTCCATCGATGGCCTCTGATTTTGTATTCCCTCCATTGTCACCTGTCCCCCACCCCACCTTTTCCAGTGCCATGCCGCCTTCTCTGCATCCATTGCTCCTTCCTCAGGGTCCTCTCTTTTTTAAAGTGCCCTTTTTACATCCTATTTGTAATAAACAAGCCCTCAAATCTGCACACTGAAAAAACATAGGTCTTCTTACTTTCTAAACTCTGATTTGGTCTGACCTGTTTTCACGTGTCACACGTAATGCTGCTACGAGCACATTTCTCACCTTCCCCAGGGTTCCATTTTGCCTCTCTAAACTACATGGGAGCTGCTCAGTGCTACAGGTTGATTAATGCAAAGTACCCAGCTTCAAATACAGCTTTCATTGGCATAGACCAGGGGCTGGAAATTTTTTTTTTTTCTGCAGAGGGCCAAACAGTAAGTATTTTTCACTTTGTGGGCCATACACTTCGGCTGCAAGTGTCACATTATTCAACTCTGCCACTGCAGCCATACCCCAACATGTAAGTAAATGGCTGAGGCCACGTTCTGATAAAACTTTACTCTCAAAAACAAGACTGAGAGGTGCAGTTGGCTAACACTGGGCATAGATCCTACCGTGGAGCCCAGAATTACACAAGCAGACCAGCTATAATGAGAGATGAAGCTGTGGTCACACACATACACACACACACACACCCTCTATCCACCCACCCACTCAAAGCCCAGTCCTTTCTACCTCAGGAGACTGTCAACAGAGGAAAGGTAGGGATTAACACCCATGCCATAGTAATGGAGGGTTATTCCCACCCTTTTGATTTTACAAATCTAGCTGGTTATGTGGCCATGCCAGCCTCCTAAATTAAGTGATGCTCTCATGCTCACTATGAAGCTACCATTGTTTTCTTGCCAGGTATCTCAGGCTTTTTGTAGCTTAAACTACAAAGTGTATGACCAGAATTCACTCACCCAGGATAGAAAGCAATTTTAGCTTTGCCAATGTGAGGTAATGTTTCATAATTTTAATCCTTACATTTTCAATTAACAGATGGATGCATCACATTCATCCATAAACAAACAGGAAGAAAAAGTAATTTCTTTAACGTACACCTGGGAAAGACAACTGTAATCTGGATTTGTACAAATATAGTACAATTTAATTATTAGAACAATTTAAAGCTACTAAGAACATGATGAGTGGTTGAAGGGTTATTTCATTTGCAGTTTTTTTTTTTAAATTGCAGTGTTTCACAGTCTTTCAAAGACTGAAATTGTAGCAGCCAACAGGGCTTCATTAATGATAAAGATGGCTCACCAATCTCATCCAACTTAGTAGAGATAAAAAAGATTAGGTTTTATGAAAGCATAATAATGACTTCAAAAGATAATCTGTCCCCCCACGTTACTTAGACAAAATGAAAAAGTATGAATTTTCTTTAAACACAATATAAAACAAAAAAGAACTATTTTGATATTGAATAAAACCAAAATACTATGTATTGAGAATGATGTCCAGGGTTCTAATCATATTAAAATCCTTTAACTAAGATAATATATGAACAAAGAATACTGAGATCAAGAGCCACACTTTCTTGGTCATAATAATATCATTTAATCCCATGATACATAGACACCGGCTATCAGAACTGTGAAAGGAAGCACTTCAATACATTGAGACCCTTGGTTATAAAAATGGATCCCAAAATATTAAAATGAAGACTTTGGTCCAAAATGATAGTAGTAGATAAGCTTTCTGTTGCCTTTTCCCTTCCCCCTTTTGAAGTCATTATCAAAAGCAACAAAATAAAGTATTCTTACCGTCACAAACTGTTTCTCTTATCAAAGGAGACAGAGAGAGGTCCAAGCTAAGTCTACATTGCTCTTTGAAATGGCTCTGTGTTCCTCTTTTTTATTTTTGGTAATTTTATTGCAGTTAAACTAAGAAAATTATCTGAGAATACATATGATTCCAACAACTAAACAAAATACAGATGCATAATTTCTAAAGACCCTTGCCTGCTAAAGCCTTAATTCAAAGATTCAGAGATCCATAAATAAAATTTGGCTACATCAAGAATTTAATTCTGATCTGGTGACACAGCATGTTTGTATTCCTGGAAAAAACAACCAATTTCATTGACTGACACCTCGGTATACTGCTGGCTTAATTAAATAAGCACTGTGCAAAAGGAGCCAATCTGCCCTATGTGCGATTTTTCTGTAGGATTAAACTTCAACACACTGTGATTTTGTACTTGAACTGACCAGTTAAGTCAACAAAGTCAGATAAGTTGATAGCTCTTGTGTAAACCATCATATCTTGTAAAAAGATTTAAAATTGGATCACAACTGGATTGACTTGGCAATTTATGAGTTGCTAGGCTGAAGCTGTAGAATTAACTCAAGAATTATACATCACCAAGTACATAAAGATAAAGATGTTGGTTTTAAATGTTATTTTTGCATAAGTTTACTTACCGCCATATAAGCATTTGTTCCAACATACGTCTTGGCTATAGAATTCACCAGCTATGAGACAGAACAGTCTGTTAGAACAATATAAAGATAATGTGGAAATAAAATGGGTAATTATTCCTCATTTAACCTACAATCACCATTCCTATAAATCAACTAAAAATTATGTAAAAGAAAACAAATTTATCTACAAAGGCATTAAAAATGATTAAATCTCTCTTTTCTTTTGAATGTGATTTCCAATTTAAACAAGCACAGCATTACATTTTATAGCAGATAACCTTAAACAACTCACTTAAACAGGATGCTTATCGCTTTAGTACCCCAAACCCGCCTGATATAAAAAGTCAATTTGAAGTAGAATTTGAACACACTCATTTTTAGTCAGATGGCTCAAGATGTGAATGAAGCCCGCGCATCACTAGGATGAAGCGAACACTAAATACGCTGGAGGGATAACAGACTTTGACAACTCATAATACAACGATGACCTTCGCTTTGGTCTTCGTGTTTGGCTGGGACTAAAGGTGGCTGCGATTCAAATCAACATCACAGCACGCTCGTGGGTCACTATCACCGGGGTTCTCAGGGGAGGCCCAAAATGGAAATTAATTAAAATTTGTGCTGCACATTGTAATGGCCCTCCACCATTGTTGCTCCCAATATTAATTTTTATTGTGGGCCAGTTGGGCTCCCCAGGCACAGCTCCCACTCTGCCCTCCCTTTTGTCTGGCCAAAACGCTTTCATATCAAAGCTGCATATCAATGAAGTTTGCTATTCGTAAGTAGTAATTACAATATCAGCAGTTTTTACTGTCATTAAACAATGAACAATCATATTCTGATGAAGGAAACTCGCTCAGAGATTAAAAATGAATAACGCACTCCCAGCCGAGGACAAGATGCGGAGTTTCTGTTTGTCTGGCAGCTAGGTGATTTTTCAATCCAGGCAGTTGATTGAAAATAAAAAGATTCTGCAGAAGGGACAGCATATAGGAAGGAAGAGGGGCTCACCTGAGTGCTCACTCCAAAATCGCACAGCTTGACTTGGCCTCTTGTGTTTACGAGCATATTGGAGGGCTTCACATCTAGAGGGACCAGAGAAGCCCACACAACTAATTACGTATCAACTGTGCTCGGTATTAAAACCACATGCACACCCTCTACCATCCTGCAGAAGCAATCCAAAATTCTAATTGTAAATTTCTATAGAAGCAAGGGTTTATTTCAAGTGGATGTCAAGTCAAATCTTTGGCTCCAAAAACCAGTACATAGGCCCCTTCATCTTAACCACAGCATTTCAGGAAAAGTAGGTAGATAAGAAAAATGTAATCTTCTTGCAAAGAATTTGCACATAAAGGATTAGCTTTACTCCCCACCCATAACCAACGAGCTCCCCACAACCTTCTGTGAAGCAGTAAGGCAAACAGGGAGCCAAGAGAGGAAAATCACTCCTAGGTTGCTGGTAACTGGTCACATCTGAGGGAAAACCTGGGAAAATGAACACACTATTGCTATTTTCCCTGTTTTAAGTGACAAATGACTTCAGACAACACTCAGAAACTGACCTTAGAGATGTGTTTATGCGTGCAGGAGTGCCTGATCAGTCTTTGTTTCATTTGTCCTTCCCTTCCCTCACATCATTTTTGATTGCTGTTATAGTTAACAAAAGAATTGACACAGCTTTTGCCAAAGCAGTCAGTCGGTAAATAATAACACAAAGGGTTTCTGTGAAACATTGTCAGTGACAACAATGAGCCTTTTCTGGAATTCAGGGAGGCCACAAAAACCATCCAAGCGAGACAGCACAACACTTTTTTTTTTTTTAAATGGTACACAGGAGCACCTGCTTCAACACTTCATCTTGAATGGCAGCAATGGCCTAGGACAGACAACGGGCTATATTTAATATAGCATACAATCTTTACTACTCAGGGTATGAGCAAGAGACTCATAACTGATGTCATAATTTAAAAATAATCTGCACGAGTTATTCTCCTTTCAACCCTAGATCTGCAAAAGGGTATCTAATACAGCATCCCAAGTAGGCACTCAACTTGAATTTCAAGTTAAAACTCGCTGACAAACGCTAAGCTCTATTTTCTATGTGACTGGCAATACACCAGGTGATTTCTCAAACATCGGTGTTGCCAGGCTGACCCTAGAATGTGAACTCCACGAAGACAGAGACTGTGTCTCTCTTGCCAGCCACTGTATCCCAGGCCTTGGAAGACCATCAGGCACCTAATAAGTGCTTAATAAATACTTGCTGAATGAATGAGTGAAAAAAACCCAGAAACAGTGAGGAAGTAGTATTTCATGTTGGTAAGTGTGTTTCAGGGATGAGGGGTTAACTGGAGACCGTGTTTCTGCAGCACACCCTTCAGGTAACCCACACTCTATCTGAGGCTGGAGGCACTCTCTTTAACACAGTTGGTTCGCTCAGGCAGGCCTAAACTCTCACCAACTGGTTATTGTCCTGATGTCAACATAACTCTCACACCGTGATAATATTAAACCTCAGTATACCATTTTTTATGACATCATTTTTCTTGTTAAGGAGAAAATTCAATATTCCTTGAATGCCCCTCCACCCAGGCCTTAATAAGGTTGTGCTTTCCAGTGTGCACCCGTAACAAGTGTGACACACCTCAAACAGTCAGGGTAGGCACTTAATAACTGCTTGCTAGCCAGGCAAGGTAACTCATGTCTGAGTCCAGCCTAGGCAAGCTAGTGAGTCTTGTCTCAAATTTAAAATTCAGAAAAAATACATTGTTTGCTGAGCTGAAATGAATCTTAGATTCTTTTTGACAATCTGCTCTCTCATTTGTATGTCTACGTAGATAACCCCTCAGAGGGAGATAGTTCAGGAATAAATACTGGGAGTATCTGGAAGGGGATACCTGGAAATCATCAAGTATGCCAAACAAATACTTAGCTTTAATTAGATACATGCTAGGTTTAATGGGATCAGCATAGGAAAAAGAATACAGAACAAAACATCTAGAACACACTCTAAAAGGCAAGGAGCATTTAAGAACCTGTCTGCATTTCCCAGGTCACCAAGGTATGTTTTTAGAGTAAACCTATGGGATGCTTTCACAGACTCACCCCTCAGCCTAGTCACATGAGTATTTCAAGTTGGAAAGTACAATACCCCCAGCCATCCCACATTAACTTTCCCATTCTAATTACACCATTTCGATCATTATCTCAAAGTAAAAAAAAATCCCAACCTTGTCCTTTGCTCGTGTTGTTCTAGCCTTCTCACTACAGCTGCAGGTCTGAAAACCCCTCCACTCCCTGACTACCTGAATCCCGAGCTCATTCAGACCTGCCTCCCTGCTGCCCTAACTTCTCAGGTCACCAGAGCTATGGCGTCTTTTGAATTGTGTGGTGTCTGCCGTCTGTACATTTGTTTGCAACTGAACACATGACTTGTTAATAGGTATTTTGCGGTTACAGGTATCATCATTCCAAGAAGTAAGTTCACAGGATAGAAATGTGCTTTACACCTCTTGGTAGGTATTCTTTCTGAGCACAGTATCTTGCTCACTGGTTGATGGTTTAAAAGAAACATTATATTTGTTACTATAAATGCCCTCCTTCCCAGTAATACCTGGAGATACAACAAGAAGAACCTAAAGAACCTCTTCAAAAAAAGCCAGTGGATTCCTGCTAGGACACAGATACCCTGGATGCTAGTCTCTTTGAACCTTCCACAGACTTGGGATTTTGGACTTGTCTCGTGACACTTCAGTTTCTAACTCTGTAGGGAGACAGCAGTTTTAGGGAAGTGCATTATATGAGATAGTGAATGGAAACTTGCTTCTAAAACTGTCAAACATTCTACACACTTAAAAGTATTATGAATTATTTATCAACCAGGCTACAAAAAGTGATAGATCTTATCACACTTAGAGCTGATTTCTACTGGTACTGTAGCAATTAAAGCTTTATTTGAGTAAAACGTTACTGGAAGAAAAGAGTTTCCAAAGCCCACTAAACAGCACTCTAATACTAATTTAAAGTGTATGAGGAATGCTCCTTGACCGACCATACACTCACTCCTCTACAAGGCCACCGAACTGTGTTTCCTATTGCTGCCTGGGCTCTACTAGCCTGTGTTCAACTCAGCAGCTAAAATGAGTCTTTAAAACCTAACTCAGGCTATACCCCTTCTCCCCCCAAACTTCTAAGAGCTTCTCAACTCAACTCAAGATGTGAAGCCCCTACTGGTCTCCAGGGCCCTGCAGGAGCTGCCTCCACCCCATTCTCTGGGCCTCACACCCGGCTCTCCAGGCATGCTGATTCGCACAGTCTGTCTTCAGGACACTCTGCTCCTCCAGATTTCCCCAGTTTGCTCTTCTGCTTCCTTTGAGTTTCTACTCAAATGTTACCTGTTTAAGGAAGGTCTCCCCAGTGTGCCGGTATGCAACAGCAAGTGTTCCTGCCCAGATACTCCTATCCGTCCCCTCCCCCTGTTCCTCCTAACAACCAGCATCATATCTTCACGTGTGACTGTTAATTCACAGTCTTCCCTGCTTCAAGGGAAGCATCAGGAACATACCCTTGATCTGTTTTGTCTGCTGCTCTATCTAGAATGAAGGCTGGAAGAGACAGGAAACAATATCTGTTGAACAAACAGTGAATGAGTAATGTTGCTACGAAATACATGGGTGAACATGTACCCACAAAAAGCACGAATTTGGTCTGAGAAGGAACTGCAGCTTCGCCACTTAATGGAATACACTTCACGATGCACACATTTCTAAATGACATTCTTCATTTAGAGAAGAGTTCACATTCACTCAACAAATACTTAGCGGTGTTTTAACATATACTAGATGCAGCAATGGGTACTGAGAAACAGGAGGAAGATCCTGCCGCCGGCCTGGGGGGGCATGCCAATCACAGAGCTGATGGGAGCTGGAAGCTGGGAATGTTGGGGCATGCCTATGATTCCAAAACTCTGGGACTCTGACACAGGAAGACTGCAAGCTTGAGTCTAATATGGGCAACCTGGCAAGACCGTATCAAAACAGAATTTTAAAAAGGGTTGGAATGAAGCTCAGCATGAAGGCTCTTGGTCCAAAGCAAAAACAAACAAACAAACAAACAAACAAACAAAAAACGAAAGAAAGAAAAAAAAGAAAGAAAAAAGAAAAAGAAAAAAATTGTGGCTTTTACTCTAAATCTATAAAGACCAATACAGTGGTCTTTAACTTGGCATTTAGAAAATACCGACACAGTTAACTCTGAGTTTCCCTCTGATTTAACACTACCATGCTTATAATATTTCAAGAGAACTTTGTCTTGTTTCACTTCTTAAAATTCATTTTATTCATTAAAATAATTTTTGTAGCCATTTTGAAGGTACAGTTTGGTAAGTCTGACAAACATATTATGTCCATCGTGTGAACACATTCAAGATAAGAAGCACTGTCATTACCCCTGGAAGTTTCTTGGGACCTTTTACAGAAGGCAACATCTAGTCCTTCAGTCTCTGGCTGCCGCTAATTGGTTTCTATTATTATAGATCAATTTAGGCTTTTCTTATATATTATAAGCCCCACAATATATAATTATATTTGCTTTAAACATTCTGATGATCATTTTTTAGATGGTAAATATTTGGCATTATATTTAAAATGAAGTCTTACAAAGAATATAAAAAGTCTTTTTCTTCTAAATAGTCTGACATTTCTTTTAAATTGAAGTGTCCAGACCATTTAACGAAGTTTATTGATAGGGCTGGTTTAAAATCTACCATCTATTTATCCCATGTAGTCAGATTTTCTTTCTTCCTCGTTTCACACCTTCTTTTGGACTAGTTGAGCTATTTGAAAATGAAAAAAAAAAAAAGGCATGTCACTAATCCTTCCTATTGGCTTCCATGCCTGAGGTTGGAAAACTTTTTCTGTAAATATCTATAAATATTTTAGGCTTTGAAAGTCATATGATTTTTGTAACTAATCAAAATTCCGTTGTAACTCAAAAGCAACCATAACCCAGATGGCTGTATTCTAGTAAAATTCTATTTTAAAAACAGGCAAAGAACCTTATCAGACCACAGGGTGAAGTTTGCCCGCCCCTACTTGAGTCTCCCTGTCTCCCACATCTTGTTCTATGATTTTCAGTACACTTCTTTAACTAACAGTTTTCAAATAATACCAGGGCTTTTTAAAAAATAATAATGTGGGAACCTCATGACAGCATATTTATGTTTTCTTTCTCCTATCTTTTGTACTAAGTCATGTATTTTCTTGTATAGTTAAGCTTTACAATGTAGTGTCTTTATTTTTGCTTTAAATAATCATCTTTTAAAGAAATTTCAAAACAAGAAAAAAGTCTTTTCTATTTATCCATGTTTGTCATTTCTGGTGCTATTTTATCCCTTTGTGAAGATCTAGTCATCCACCATTACTACTCTTCTGCCTAAATATCTTTAACTGTTTTTTTTTTTTATAATTCTAGTTTACTGGTAGTGAATTCTCTCAGTTTTGTTGGACTACAAAAGTCTTTATTTAGCTGCTGTTTTAGTAAATATATTCACTGGACAAAGAACTCTAGATTGACAATTTTTTCAATACTCAAAAGATGTCTTTCCATGATCTTCTGGCTTACATAGTGTGACCATTGGAGAGATTATGTCAATTTGAGGCAATTAGGAACCATGCCTGAATTAAGGTTTAGGAACCACATTTGGGTTTAGGAACTATGCCTAGATTAGGCAATTAGGAACTGGCCTGGATTAGAGTGTGAGTGATTTGTGGGACAGCAAATGAGGAAAGAACACCTACTTGGATGTTGGAACTCAAACTTCATAAAATGAAGGAAGTAGAAAGATTATTACAGCTTCTTCCTCTGGGGAGAGACTGGACTTGATGGGGCTTGGTTTCATGTCTGTGATGTTGTGAGGAGCTGCCTCCACCTCTGCCTCTGCTGTGTACTGAGACTGCTTCTAGCCACCCTGAGTGGACTGTGACTTTCTTAAACTATGAGCTAAAATATACCTTTCCTCTCCTAAATTTGTTGGTAACGGATATCGAATCATAGCAATGAAGAAGTAAGACACATAGCTTCTGCCAGGAGTCTACTGTTATTCTTATTTTTGATCCACTTATTGTACCATTTTCTAAATATTTTTAATAGTTTCTTTAATCACTGCCTTTCAAAATTTTGATTCTGACATGTTCTGGTGTGATTTTTATAAGTATTCTGGATAGAGTTCAATAATCTTCTTTGATCTGCAGGGTTTACAAGTCCCACCAAATTTAGAAAGATTTAGGCTATTATATCTGCAAATTATTTTCTTGGCCTTTTTCCTTTCTTCTGAGACTCCAATTTCACAGATATACTAGACTTCCAGACACTGTATCAAAAGTCTAGGCTGGGCTCTGGGAGCGAATATGAGTAATTCTGTGGGAATTTTGGATAATTTCTACATCTCTAACTTTAAGATCATCAATCTATTCTGTAGTATATAATCCACAATTAATTCTATCATGTGAAATTTTTATTCCAAATATTTTTTTCTCTCCAGATTTTTGTTTTGACAGTACTAGGAACTGAACCTGGGGCCTTTGCACCTACTATTTCAAGTGTTCTACAACTCTCAGGAATGGTTCCAGGAATGCTGATATGATTTGTTTGTTGGTTTGTTTTTCAAAGCCATAGACAATAGCACATCTGATTAGGCAGAAAAATTACTTTCAGGAGGTAGTTCTATCTATGCATGTTTTTATACAATCTCTTGTTATGGAAAACAAACAGCAACTGAAGGCATACAGATTTTTATTCAGTACACTTAAAAAACATGATAGGTTGTTTTTTTCTGTAAGCAAAGCACAGAAAAGATGAGTCATTAAAGTGACTGATTATAAATGGGAATCATCAGGGCAGATGTAAGTCATTTTGGTTTAATCAGGCCATTAATTATTAGGGTTTATCAATTAGTTTTATTGAAGGCAAGGGAGTTTAAATGAATAGTAGGACATTGATTTTAACTGAGACATTTTCTCAAAGAAAATACAAATGAGGTAGGTAGAAATATGGAATTATAGGTCCTTTTCACACCACTAAAAAGAAATATGTCTCTTCTAGTACAACATATCACTCTTTAGTGAAAAGCCAAAGTAACTTTAATCCTCTTCAGCAGTAACTATGAAATGTCATGTTTTATTTTCTTTAATTTGAAATTTGGTTTCAATTCATTTTGGCCAAGATGTCAGTAACACTTTGGAGAAAATGAGATAAAGGCATAATGCAAAATGGCCCATTTTTAATATCAGATATTTCTCTTCTTCTATTTTAGAAAGAATGCAGTCATTTCTGAAAACAGGCTTTTAGAGGAGTTGGAGAGATTCTTATTGCTCAGACCCTCTCAGGGAATCCATGTGAAGTCCAGACTGGACAATCATTTAAACCTCTGATTACATGTGCATAGGTACACACACATATATACTCACTTGCTCAGCGCTAAACACACTGAGCTTCATTTAATTCTCTAAACAAGTTGGTACTTAGTAACACCTCACAATGCCCCCCCCCAGCAGCAAAATCAGATAGTGACCCTGATCTTTTGAGTGACATTTTGATTTCTGATTATTTATTGATATATCCTCATATCTGATCTTCCTACACTGACAAAGTTTTGTGATCAGAATCGAGATTGCATACTTAACACTGCCTGGCACAAAGCAGTGCTCAGTGAGTTGTTGAAATCATCAAACAAACAAATGGGAAGAACAGTGTAAACCTGAATGCACTACAAATATAACAAGCAATTGAGTTGTAGAATTGGTAATGACAATGAGTATCAGCCTAGAATGTCAGGATGCGGGTTGTCAAATATACTGGACCAGAGCCAAACGGTAAGTGAGGTTAAACTTTCATTTTTACCAGCTCCTCCTGAAGGCAGGCTTCTTCCAGAATGGCAAGGGCTGCCAGCTGGGATCACAGAAGAGTTAATTATCCAATCATATCATGTATCCCTTGTCACAATATTTTCCCACTTCTTCAGTGAAATGTCATGGTAATGTGAGCTTTCAAATGATGATGTAATGAACCTGAGTTGCAAAGATGTCAGAGCAAATATGCAGTAGGTGGTTATGATGTAGTTCTGTCCAATAATATGCAGTGCTAAGAAGACAGCTAGAAAAACACCATAGAGCAGGAAGAACACAACAGCTTACAGACAGGACTTCATGCCGTCCTGAAGAAAATAATAGATGGTTTTCTACAGGAAATAAAATCAATTTCATAGTCTCTTTAAATAGTAAATATAAGCCATATATCCAATAAGCCAAGTGTGTGCCTACAGTACCAGTTACTCAGGTCTGAGGCATGGGGACCACTTGAGCCCTGGAGCTTAAGGTCTGCCTGGATAACACAGCAAATGTGCCCATCTTAAACAAACAAACAAACAAACAAAACCAAGAAATAAACTTATCGTGTAAGCTTTTTGGTCACTATTCTACTCTATCTTTAACAAAGTATAAAACACTGATTAATTACACTGGTAATAGTATCAAAGGTAAAGTGACTGCTTCTCAAAATTATTCATAGTAGGTTCTACATTGATAACTATGATTATAAATATTTAAAGAAAAATATTAAATTATTCCATTCCTAGGTATTTACCTAGAGAAACAAAAGTAGAACCACATCAAGACTTATATTCAAATAGCATCACTATTCATAACAATCCCAAAATGTATACAATTCCAAACATCCTACTAGTAAATAGACAAAACATGATAGATTTGTGTAACAAAATACTATTCAGCAATAAAAGAGACTGCTGACACCTGTGGTAGCATAAGTTGGCCTCAAAAATACTGTCCTTATTGAAAAGAACAGGGCACAAGACTTCCTAGTGTATGATTCTATTTACATAAAATGTCCAGGAATGGCAAATCTATAGGTGGAAAGCACATCGCTGTTCTCTAGGGCTGGGGACGGCAGTAGGGACTGTTTGTAATTGGGTATGAGAACTCATTTTTTAGGGTGCTAAAAATATTTCAAAACTACATTATGGTGAGAGCTGCCTAACCATAAATTTACTGAAATCAGAGACTCATACACTTAAAATGAATTAATTTTATGATATGTAAATTACATACCAATAAAGCTGTTTAAAAAACAGCCTCGAAACACAACTTATCATTAACATTACTAATTCATTACTAACACATTAATTGATAATCCATAGTTTTGCAAACACTTTGCAGCCCCATGGTGCACGTCCCTACTCTATGACAAAGTATGACGCATCGGTTCATTATCCTAATAATGTTTTACAATATATATATGTACATATATGGTTATTTCCTGTCAAAATTGATATGCACTAGGCGGTCTGCATAACGGTGATCACAAATCTTTAAAGAAAGTCACTTATTCTCTTTTGTGTACTTAAGATTATTTCCTAAAATGACCAAGGACAGGCCAAGAGAACACAAAAACAACTGGTTCAAACATGAAAAATTCAGTCGACCAACCGTAGCTGCCTCAATAACCTCCAGTAACTGTTCTGACTGATTTTCAGGCTGGACTGACTGCTTTTTTTCCCCTACCACTGAATTGACCAAATTGACTGTGGAAATTGGTATCATGTTGAGACAACTCTTGTTGCCACCCTTAACTGCCTTATGCAGGAAACTGGATCTTTACACGAGCGGTATCAATTAACCATTAAACAATCCAGATCAACAGCATTAAGCCGAAGCTTGCTAATAAAGGCTCCAGCCTCAAGAGCATGTGCTTCTGCAGCTCCTCACAAAGGGCTCCTCCGCCCACTGGCCAGCCTCTGTCCTGACACAATCAGAGGTCAGGCTGGGAGTTTCCCACAGTCAGGATTTGGGTGGGTGCCAATGGGGACGGTCAAAACAGATAAATTAAAGCTCTTTTACAAAAGCACAACTGGAGTTACCCCAGTGCTCCGTACCCGGCCCCACATGGTAGTTCCTGCTGAGATTAGTTCCACAGAAGACTATGCTTATGTACATACATGGGATTCCTTTGCCAGAAAAGGAAACCCAAACAAAGGAGGGTCCTTCCTTTGCCTCATCTGTTCATTTCAGTCGCCGGTCATGTCTTCTACTTTTTCCCTTTGTCTCTGTTTTATGTTTACAATATTTAATTTGCTCTGCAATTTCAGGTGGACACCTCACTGCATGTTCTTGGAAACAGGCACGGTACAATTCTTTAGGAGAAATCATATGACTGCCATGAGGTGACAATGAAAGCAAAAATAAACTTCCCGGCAACTTTTTGCCTCAGTAAAGCAATCACAGTTTTCCTGAATGCCAGGGAGCTACTTGTTGGGTCACCAGGAGCCACAGGACACATCAGCAGGTCTCCATGCCTTGCCACCTCTCCCAGCACTGGGCCAGGAGTGTGGGCGATATCCTTTCATTATGTCTAATTGTCTTATGAAAAGGCAACAACCAATATATCTATCTCATTATTTCTCAGGGACTGCATTCTAATGAATGAGAACAGCAGGTACCATTGAATATGGACTACGCTGACACCGCATTGCAGATTCATCTGTGCACAACGGGAAAGCTTCAGAGGAAACCACAATGCAATATAAAAGTTACTCTAATCACCCCATCACATAATAAAGGGTAGGTCAGCCAAATACTCTTGCCAAAGCCTTAAATAACATTAAGCAGCATAATTGGCCATCCTAAATGGCAGCCATTGTCTAGAGTCTCATGGATCCAGTTCAGAAAGGAGGGAACATATACAGGTTTTCTTTTCTTTTTTTTTTCCCCCCCACAGGATAAAAAGGAGACATGGGGAACTTAACCAGGCTAGTAACAAGGCTCAAAAAGACCTCGGCATCCCATTTCTCCTTTCTCTTAATATTTGAATGAAAAGATTTCCTTCTAATATAGTGAAACCGAAGATTCCTACCTCCCCTGTGCACACATTCTGGCTAGCATGTAGGAAGTGCCAGTTATGGAGGAAGGAGCTCACGTTGCATTTACTCTGGAACAACACTCTTCTAGAGCCAAGTCTAAGATACCACTAATCGTAAGACTGCTGCTGCTGCTAAGTCCTCTCCACCAAAAAGGAGAGAAAACAAAAGAAACAAATGCACGAATACATAGCAAGACTGTAGACTTGACGTGGAACACCATGTCCAGAAGATAAATTCTGACAAACTGTTTTACTGAAAGAACAAGTGAGGCAGGTAACATTTACTTGGCATGTACTGTGCTCTGTGACTGGGCTAAGTGCATTATTTTCACTGAACCCTTGAAATAAGTATTAACTCCATCTTTATAGATGAGGAAATTGAGGCTCATTAATGAAATCAGTCACCTAAAGCCATGAAGAGGCTTGACTGTAGCTCCTAAGTTTTAACAAACTACATTAAATTTATAAGATAAACTTCATCTGAACTAATAAATAGGCTGGGTTCATGTCCTCACTTTGGCATTGACTATTTGGGTGACCTCAGGAAGTTCACAAGGAAACTAGTCTAGATGCTTACTTAGGTACTTCCCACTACTCACAAGCCAGTTTCGTAAGAAAAGGAGACACAGGAGAGCAGCGGGGAAGGTTCTCACCATTTCCTCTCAGCTTCTTGCTTCTTTTCACGAGAAACAACTGTTTGAACTACTAAGAGCTGCTGTGGCCTACATTCAATGCTATGAAAAAGAAGCTAAGATACTGACTGAAAGGACGCTGAGATGAATTAACAGGCAGAGATAGAACTTGAAACTGGGTTTGACCCTCAAATAAGAACTCTACCTTTATGCACCAACCACTTCTTGTCTCTCCTAGGAGCAAGCTATTTAGAGGACATCCTCATCTAAAAATTGCAGATATAATAATACCTTCTTAAAAGTTTACCAAAGAAGATTAAATAAAATTATATACACACAATATCTAATATAACAGCACACAGAAGATACTCCATAGATGACAACAATTATTACGATTATTATGCCCAGAAGGAACCTAACTCTTGAACAGCTAGTCCTTGATCTCTACAGTGCTGATCACCTCCAACCTGCCTGTGAGGAAAGGAGGTGATGCAGAGGAGCACAACTGCTAACACTGTCTGTCTATTCTCCTTGGGAGATGGTTTTACCTAAGGATAAATCTCTTATTTAACACTGAAAAGGAGATCAAAAGATAATCTCTAATTAAGCCACATTACAAAAAATTCCAGGAGAAAACCCTGAAAAATTATGATTCAATTAATTTATCCAACAAATAAGCAACAACATGCAATTAATACCACCAATTTATTGTGGCTTCCTTCCTCAACAAGCAAAAATGACCTATGGTCAATCACAAAGGCGCTCCTCTCCTTTGGTGAAAGCCTAAATTTCAGATTTGCCTAAGAAAAGAAACTATGATCTGAGCTTTCTGTGGGGAATGGTGAAAGAGACGTTCATCCACACACTAAGTGCATTTTACTGGGTTGTTGGACAAGGGTTCACCACAGTATACATAACACAAAGAACTATAAATTAAAAAACACAACATGATCACATAATCTACTTTCAATCCCAATGCTACTGTGGTAGGAAGATCTCAGGGGACAGGGTAAGGCACTCTTTCATTCGTTCTTCTCTCAGCATAAGATAAGGTCTCTTTGCTTCTCTCTCCTGCAAGGCTTCTGCTGATATTCATTTTCACGACAGAAGAAGGAGGGGTCAGTGCAGTAATATCCCTTGGATTTCTTCCCCCTCAGAGATGTCCTAAAAGAGATGATTCTCTCTTTGATCAATCCTATCCAAATGCATGGGAGAGAGAAAACTAAATGCAGAACAAATATCTTTGAACAAGCACAGCACTTACCACCTGAGCACAGAAACGATACAAAAATTATCTATCTGAACATTGCATTATAATTACATATATAGCTATACATTTATTTTTTTTCTACATTAAACTTTTTGAGGTAACCATAGAGTCACATGCAATTGTAAGAAATAACACAGAGAATATTGCAGATCCTCTACCCAGTTCTCCCTAACGGTAACACCTTACAAGACTGTAGTACAATGTGACACCCAGGGTACTGACACTGCTAGTCAAGATAGGAGTCACTGGCAACAACATAAGGATGCCTCTCTGTGCCCAATCTAGCCCGCTCTCTTCCCTCTCATCCCTTCTTAGAGCCTAGCAACTGCTAATTCTCCTCCATCTCAAGAATGTTACATAAATGAAGCCACTCAGTACAGAACCTCTGATTGGCTTCTACTACTCATTATCACTCTCCAGGTCACCCAGGTTGCATACATCCGTAGTTTGTTCCCTTTTACTGTTGAGGAATATTCCATAGGAATGAGGTGTTTCTAGTTAGGGACTAATATGAATAAACATGCTATAAACATTTTGTGTGAATAGCAGACTTCATCTCTCTGAGATAAATGTCCCAAAGTGCAACAGCTAGGTCACATGGGTAATTACATGTCTAGTTTTTAAAGAAAATGCCAACAGTAAGGCTGCACCATTTTCATCCTTACCAGCAATGTGTCAGTCACCTCATGTCCCTGCATCCTTGCTGGCATTTGGTATTGGTGTTATTTTTTTGCTCCAGACATTCCGACAGATACATGGTAATAACTCACCATGGCTGCAATCTATACGTGCCTAAAGGCTGACTATGAGGGCATCTATTCTGTGTGCTCCTCTCCCACCTGTACACCTCCTCAGTACAACGTCTCTTCACGTCCCATGTCCATTTTCTTATTGGATGGTTGTGAGATTTTTTTCCCCTTGTGTTTGAGAGTTGTTTGTGGCACACACTCTTTCAAAAGAACACTTCTAAATAACATGTTGGGTTTGTTGTCTTCCGAATATCATTTCCACATATGGAGATATCCCATTATTATCCCAGGAAAAAGAGACTGATGACCAACATGGGGAGGGAGGCTTAATTTCTAGAGATGCTCAGTTGTGTAGACAGCATTGGAGAAAAACCAACAACTCACACTCATTAAACTAGTTTGTTTACCTCAGCTAATGGGCTAAGTCATTTTTTTCCCAAAATATAAACGTTTATGACTTATGATCAACTGCAACATGGGCATGTGATTAATGCTTACATTTAAAGGACAGTGTCTAGAGGATTTTAAATAGAGCCAGGGTTTAACTGTGGCTCTTACCACTAACACTTGTTTACCATAAATACCCTTCCAGATCTGCCTGACTGAGCAGCTCCAGTGCTCAGGGAAGGAAGCTTCCGCTCTGCTCTCTCATCATTACCCCTTGCAACATAAAACCAACTGGGGATGACTCCTTAAATTGGCTGGATCGCTCAAACACTAACCAGTTTGTTAACACACACACACACACACACACACACACACACACACACACACACACACACAAACAAACTGGTCTTCCAGGGATTGAAAATACGGCTTTGATCATTTCAAACCTCCCTATGACCTACAATTAAGCACAAGCCATTGAGATCTTTGCAAAGGCGACTGTTACAGAGATTTTGTGTACGTTCCATTTCACCATAAAGTACTTCAAATTGATCAGGCTATCGGTAATAACGCTTTCCAACAACCTCTTCATTAAAAATACTACCATATATAGCAAATGATCTTTCGTTATTTTAGTTTTGCGGCAGATCTCAACTTTCACACACACTCTGATAGTCCCTTAAAGCTATCACCTTGACATCAAATTTTCTTTCCTGAGGAATTCAAGGTTTTACTTCCAATTTGGAGCTATGAACAAAATCATGACAAAGAGTTGTCCACAAGCTGCTGTGTGGGCGTGTTGCATTTCTCTTAGATAAGTAGCCAGGAGCAGAACTGCTGGGTAACGGTGCAGGGAACCACCACATTACCTTCCAAAGTGGCTGCAGCACTTTCTCTTCCTACCAGCACAAGCAATACAGAGTCCTAGGGTTCTCGTTCTTGCTTTTTAGTACTAGGGACCAAACAAACAACCTCTGCACTGAGCTATATCGTCAGCTCTCTTTAAATTTTTAATTTTTGGGACACAGTCTTGCTAATTTGCCCAGGGTAGGATTGAGTTTGCGATCCTACTGCCTCAGGTTCCTAGACAGATGGGATTAACAGTATGTGCTATCATGTTGAGCTCTGTATTTTTGTAAGCATTTGATATTAACAGGACCTCTCTCCTCATTAGTTTTAATGTAATTCTCTCTTTATAAGAAAAAAAGTAACAGAAAACATTTCTAGCATATTTAAACTCTTGAAAGTTTAATCAACTTCAACTCCTCTCTCTCTCTCTTAAAACCCACAAGGAATCCACCAGGAAATTGTATTCACTTTCTAAAATATGTTTTGGATCTGACCACTTCTCACCTTCACCACTGTCTCTCTGATCTAGAACTCAGTAAGTTACCTCATTACCAAAACATCTTCCTCATCACTGATTCCACTCTTGTCCCCCTACACCCAGCTGCCTGCACGCACTGGCCTCTTTGCTGTTCCAAGAACACTCCGGGCATGTGCCCACGTATATCAACCTAGTTCCACTCCGCCTTCCAGCCTTCACTCCAAAGCCACCTTCTCCATGAGGTCCACATGACTACTAGTTCAACCTATCCCTTTCTTCCCCTTTGCCTGGTCAGCTATTTCTTTTCTCTACATCACTAGCTACCTTCCAACACACTCTGTTATTTATGGCTGTTTCTTTTTTCTCTTTTCCCTTCTCTTCTTTTGAGATAGGGTCTTGTTTTGTAGCCCAGGCTGGTCCTGAGCTTGCTATGAAGTTCAGGCTAGCCTTGGACTCATGGCAATCCTCCTGTCTCAGCCTCCTGAGTACTGGGATTACAGGTGTAATGCCCAGCTTATGGGGTGCTGGGGAATTGAACTCAGGGCCTTGTGCTTGCTAGGCATGCATTTTAACTGCTGTGCCATTCCTCCAGCCCTTGTGGTTATTTCTTATGGACTACGTCCCATCTCACCTAACGTCTATTGGATTATAAGTTCCACGAGTGCAGAAATTTTGTGTTTTATATAGTGGTATCTTCTGGGTGTATAACAGTGTCAAGAAAAGAAACAGCAAAATGAACATACTAAGAACACTGGCCTCTAAGGCAGTACTGCGTGGAAGATCTATATGGGGTCGATTTATAAGAATAAAGGTCAGGTAGAAAATAAAACTTGTAATGCATTTGCTGAGACTATAAGACTTAGTTTCTCTACACTAAATGATCTATTCAGGAAGCGTTTACCTCCAGAACTTCTATAGAAATACTTTTTCAAGTTTTCGTGCTGGAGAAAGTAAATGAAAAGTAACAGTCTCAAATACCCAAAATTTTTCCTGCCACACCAACTATCCAGGTTTTCTCTTTCTATAAACTTCTGCATCGGTGGAAGATCATCCCAGACCAATTTGCCAGTTTTATTTTCTTAATCTAAGTTTTACTCTCATTACCCTTCCATTTCTACCTTTCATCCCCAGGGAAAGAGAGAGCAGTTACTGCCGGGGCATTCTCACGTCTTCCAAAGAAGTGGCATAGGTGTTAATCTTGCATTTGCGTTTGATGTGAGTAATGACGGCTATGACTGGAGCTGCAGGTTTATTAATATGCAGGGCTCTCACCTCATTAATGGCGATGTCTGTTTTGAAGTGAAGCTGCAATGTTTGCTGTAATGCTGGATCTGGCCTAACAGATTTCTCACTGTTCATTTGCTTTGTTTTTACCCACAGTTGGCACACATTATGTTTACAGCTTTCATGCAGGACTCCTGATCAAGAGTCCTTCCACAGTAGCTAATGTTGGTGGAAGTTTCAAATATTTTAATAATTACGTCCTCTTGTGTTATCATCTTTGCCTTGTCCTAGAGAAAAGACTGACACGATTTTTGACCAAGAAATATAAAGTGTAATAAACTCCTTGACTGGATTTGGGTGTGGAGTATTCTTATTAGCAAGATGAAGTGATTAATTCATGGTTAGAGTAAAAACATACCTACATTACTAGCATTTGATAGTTTTTTCACACATAGGGATAAACACACATTAAGAGCAAAATAAACAATAGCAACAGCTGATCAAATATCATATTTGATGATCCATTATGAATAGTAATTGCTGTATTCCAGTTTTCAACCACTTCCAGCTGACATACTGCTTCACCACATAAACTAACTGTGACCGGGCTAACAAGCCTCACGGATGGGTGGATGGGTGGTCTGTCACCACACACTGCTCAGATTTCACTTCTAGTCCTCACTGGACATGCTTTGGGGAAGACTTCAGATCTTTACAGGTTTTTCTGACCATCATTATGTTTTATAAATTTGACAAAATTATATATATATATATATATATATATATATATACACACGTATATATATGTATATATATGTGTACACACACACACACACACACACACACACACACACACACACATATGTTTTCTAGAGCTAAAAATCCAGGCCCTCTGGACTCCAAGGAGGCCACTTAGACATGAGAAATAGTTTGCCCTCTTTTCACACTGGACAAATGAACCTATCTCCATTTCTTATTGTTCATATTTTAAACTTCTGACCATGAAATATAAAGCTATGTGACTCCCCCACCCTGTTTTCTGGGCAGCAAGCACCAGAGAACGATGACCACAGAGCGCAGGTACTTAACCAGAATCGAAGCTCCTGTGGTATTCTTTCACTATCTTCTTTTCACTGTCTGTCTACTCACAGAGCCTGTGCCAGGGCCCCACCCCTCAAAAAAGGACTTTTGTCTTTGATTTGACAATGTGACACATATTCAGCTAGAATTCCCACCATCAATCAGAGGAGGCAAAAATGAGTATATGTGCTTTTAAGAAGGCACAGCAATGAGCTTATATAGCAGAAGTGTATAAACCTATTTAATTGCCTTAGCTGAACGTAAAAGCTCTGATCTTTAATTGCCTGATTGAACTCATCTAAAAAGCTACATTTTTTTAATCAAGAAGAAAATTAAATAGCTTCTTGGTAAATAAAAAAGATCTTTAATCTTATTTTTATGGAATCCACTTTATTAAATATGGACAAAAAACTTGTAAAATATTAAGGTAACAACTACTCAATCTGAGGTAAATTCATCATTACAATGCTTTACAAAAGTCCTCATGGACACCTGGCTTTTCGCACTTTTCAACAAAAACTCATGCTTTTAAATCCAGAAAGTTAAAGTTTCCATGAACAACTAGGAAACTCACAAGCCGAACATGCAAGAACACTTACTGAGTGCACTCACACAGCACACTTCTTTCTACGGCTGAGTATCCGCGACACTTGTCGCCTGCTCTGTAGTCCACGGTCCTTCCATCCACACCAGTGAAGGCCCTCCTCTACTCACGACCTGGTGGTCACTTAAAACTGAAATCCCCTGGGAAGATTTGTTGGCCTTCCACCACTGCTCCCACGCAGCCTCTCCGAGACATCCTCCCCAAACCAGTGGTATTTCATAGTGAGTTACACTGTACAAATGAATGGGCCAGCAAAAGACTGGAAGACAAGGAGAAGCTCAGGATTCCCCTTTGAAGTCTCCCTGCCCTCAACAACACAAATCGCTACAGCCCTCACAGGCCACAGACCACAAAGCCCTTTCTTAGCCCAAGAGGCAATGGGAACTAAAAGCAGAACCTGCTGGCCTCAAAGAGGCTCTACTTAGCCATGCTGTGCCCAAGGACAACAGGGCAGTGGTCTTGGAAATCTGATTCTAGGTTTTATTTTCAGCTCCAGACAAGTCCACTTGAGACATGTGTATCAAGATCTCACTTCTAATGAAAAAGTGATTATTTCTATCAAACACAAAGCAAAACTAAAATCATCAACGCTAGAGGTATACCAACTTGTTTTGTCAACATGACTTCAAATTTCATTGAGAAAAAGCCAAGATGATTTCAGAATAAAATATATTTCCATATACAGTAGAGTTCTTAGCGCTACTAAGTTACCTCAGAGAAAGTTATGGCCACACAAATTCAGTTTAAGTCAGAATGATCCTGAGAACACAGAATGATCCTGACTTGCTATCCTGACAACATTTTCATTCACTTGGTCCCTTTAATGAAGACTTTGCTACTGAGCACTGACTGATGCTTTCCTTTAATTCCTTTTGTCAAATGGGTAGCAGATGTCCATAAAAATCAATAGAATAATGAGAACTGACCACTAGGTTAATTCCTACTAAAAGAGCTATAACCACTTTCCGGGTTGGTGGGTGGGGAAAGGCAGAAGAACAGGGAACAGAAAGGCATGATAAACGTCACAACATGATCAATAGCACTCTCACTTAATCTTGGTAATGAAGAATGTCCTGGTTTTCTTCCACTTGTCAGATGAGTTTACATGCTTACTTATACCCAGGGAAAGTAATACCAGCCCAACTCAGCTTCACTTCTCACGTCTCCACTTGGTACCAACTTCTCTCTAGGATACAGAAGCTTTTTAAAGGAAAATGGCTTATGATTCCATTTAATAATACCTTCAAGAACTGAATTAATATTTGTCAAAATCTAGACATTCTCTTTAAAATGGAAAGGAGGATTTAAGAAAAGATATGGATTCACTAGGATATCAAAACTACTCACAGAAGAAAATAAACCTCAGTGACAAGAAGTGATATTACAGTTGAAGAGGTCACCTGTATTCTCCCCTTCATAGTTTATACGTTAAAACAACAACAATAACAACAAAAGCAACAATAATAACAACAAAAGTTTCCTTTAATCACACCTAATTGTATGCTGCTGCATTCCCTAAATGTTTATGAAGCTAGGGTGAGCAGATGTGTAAAATTAAATAGAACTGTCCTACAATTAGAGCCTGATGTTACTGTGTAATAGTTTCTTTCTCACTTAATAATTTGTTCCAAATGGATTCAGACATTTTGGAAAACATTAAATAAAAAACAAAACAGAAGGCGGCTCCGTTGGCAGCATTCAACAGTTGAATGATCATTCGCTTGTGTTCTGTTAGTGGACAAGGGGATTATTTCTTGTGCTTTCGTCAACTCCTTACTTAATGTTTCTCATTCCAGGAACGTGAACCAGTCTCTTTAGAAACAGTTTATAATGATATTCAACCCGCGAATAAAAAAAAGGCTGCAGCTGTACAGAACATGAGGATTTTGCAATATCCAGAGTTCAGTAAGACAAATGGATCCTGTCATTTTCGAATACTATGAAATATGTTTTTACATGTTTGGTATATACGATTCACAAAAAATACCACACAAAACTTATAATCTAAATAAGAGCAGGAAAAAAGGAAATAAGAAGGAATAAAAATGAAAAAAAAACATTTATAAGCAAACAGTTTTGACTAGCAAATATACCAGCTGGCTTAAACGTCATATTACCTATTATTCACTTTATGATTCAGGTATCTGGAGAGTTTTACCCCAACCCCAGATTAAATCAGAGCCCATAGTCCAGCACATACCTCTGTGTAAAATCTTTAAACTCCACAAATAGGCAAGGCCTTTAACAACCTAAATTTATGAAAGAGAAAACAACACAATTACGGTTTTTATAGGAAAATTTCTACAGTTAAATATTTCAAACACAATTTTTTTCCTTTAAAACTGTCAGTCAATAAGCATTTGCTGACTCTCTCCGTTTCTGTGCCACTGTGCAGATACCACAGGCAAAGGCCCCATCTTCCTTCCTAAGGAGCTCATAATATCCTGGACACAGGGCATGCCAAATGAAAGAAAGCGCACGTGCATACAAGATGGTCTGAAAGGAGCGCAAAGCCACCCACAGAGGCACAGAGACTTCCTTACTCTACACCTTCATATGACTTTCCTTGAAATCGGGACATTTCTGACCAAGACAAAGTTTTTTTCTTTTTGTGGTGCCAGGGTTTAAACCCAGGGCCTAGCACATACTAAGTAAATGTCCTACCTCTGGGCTTTGTCCTCAGCCCAAGAGAGTTTCAGAAGCATTAAATCACAACTAAGGCGGAAAGCAGATTAGGGATCAGCTTTCAAGAGTAGTCAGGAAGGCTTTCCTAAGGGGCTGGGCCACCAGCAAGTGTCCTGGTTCGGAAAACTAAATCTGGGGCACCATCATAAACTTTCAAGATCTTAAGCTCAATGAGAGAGCACTAACCTAGCATGCATGAGCCCTTGGGTATAACTCCAGCATCATGAAAATAAAATCTTAAAAAAATCTTTATACAGAAATTTTTACAAAAGGAGATGTACCCATTTTATCCATAACCACTGGCCTTGTATGCACAGAAATGTAAGGCTGTAACTTCAACATTAACTATTCATACTCAGGTACCAAAACCAGTGAATAAACTACTACTACTACTCAAAATTCACTACAGGAATTTAAAAGTATTCATCATCACAAAAAATTTAAGTAAGTCAGGGCTCTATGGACATTGAAACTGACCAGAAGGAGGAACAATGGAATGGTTTATTTATCTTAAAAATGAATAAAAAAGGACTGAGAGCTAAAAAGGCAAAGGTTTTCCTTGATCAAAAACTATATACAACACACACACACACACACACACACACACACACACACACACACACACTCACATACACTAAATACAACACACACACACACACACACACACACACACACACACACACACACACTCACACTCACACTCACACTCACATACAGATACCAAGTCAGGTAAACCAATTTCCAAATAGTGAAGATGGAGAAAATAAAAATTGGTATCAATTAATGCTAGCAGAGGTTAGCATGCTTTAATTGTTGTCACAGAGTCGAATATTCTTCTAAAAAATTTACTGACATCTGATCAATTCCACTACATGGTGATCTATTCTGAGAGCAAAATAAACTTTATAGAAAGTGATTTCTTCCAGAGTTTGAAATAACTCACATTATAATAAATTACATGCTCCAGTCACACATAAAGAATACCAAAACATCAGTAATGCATCACACATTGTACACATACATTGAAATATAGCACTGTCCTTCATGAGTGCAATTACTATGTGTAAATCACATTTTATATTTTTAAAAATAAAAAGTGTTAATGACAATTTCAACAGAGATAGAAACAGGAAAATATTTCTACAAATGTTTATGAAAAATAACATCAACACTGAAAATATTTTTCTTTGAGTAAAAAGAGGTCATCTTATTTAGCATGAAAGCAATAATCTTTTTGGCGCGGAGGAAGTAGGGTTAAACTTCTCCTCTTAGAAACTTAGTTGCATATCCCTGTCCATTACAGACAGCATACCACTAAAATGAACAGAAAATGAATCATCAGAAAACACAGAAATAGGAGGGAAGCTAACATATTCAGATTATCAGGTAAAACAAAGTAAAACAAATACTGTACTGATTTTGTATTTGCTAAAACTACAAATTTTGTTAGATTCAAAAAAGAAGGGGGCGAGGACTCTAGTAAACACAGTGAGCATTGTTGGTAGTCGGCAGCTCGGCTTTCCCAGCGGCCTCACAAGGCCTTGACACTGAAAGCCCTCGGACCTGTTGTCGATCACTCACTCCCTGACGTGTCAAGTGCACATCTTTTCAGGGACAACTTCAATCAAAATTAGCCCTCAAAATACAGTACACAGTGTCACTACTTCAGAAACAGAGGAAGAATAAAATGTGTCAGGTGGCAGGGAAAGGGGGAAGGCAATTCTTCTTTATGGAACACCGGATCAAACGGATCACAGATAAAACTCATGGAACAAGGCCCAGGGTTGAAATTAGATAGTTTATATGGATTTCTTCAAGGAAAAAGAGCATCCCCTTGGCACATGTTCTACATGGGAAAATTTGAACATAGCACACAGGCTGACAGGGGCCATTCCATAAGGAGTGTTAGAACTAGGGACCTGCCACAAATGCTTCATTATTGGGAATTGGAGAATAAAGTTCATCTGGGGAGAAAGATGACAAAAAACGGTTCTAAGGCATGAAAAGAATCTTAAGGCTGGGGTGGCAGTGTTTTGCCTGTGGTCCTACTTACTCAGGAGGCTGAGGCAGGATTACTTGACTTCTGGAGTTCAAGACTAGCCTGAGCAACATAGTAAGATTCTGTCTCAAAAACAGCAACAAAAAACAAAAAGAAAATAGTGGGCTGGTGATATAGTTCAATAGTAGATCACTTGCCTAGCATGTGAGAGACCCCAGATTCGATCCCCAGCACCATAAAAGCTTGTTTTACAACAGAAACTTACAAACAACAACAACAACAACAACAACAACTCTGAAGCAACTGTTTGTGTTAGTCCATTATTCTGTCATTCAGATTTCTTCCTTTCTTTTTTGTCTGGGATACTGGGGCTTGAACCCATGGCCTTTACACTGAGGTATATCCTTAGGCTTTTTTTTTTTTTTTTTTTTTTTTTAAGACAGAGTTTTGCAAACTTGCCCAGGCAAGACTCAAACTTGCAAACCTGTCCCAGTCTCCCAAGTTCTTGGACTCTGCTTTATTTAGGTGTTTATCAGTTTTTAATTTTTTTTTTTTTGTACTAGGGATTGTACTCAGTCTTTGCCTGTCTACATACTTTTCCCCCAACATGTATTAGTGTATATATTATTTTTGGAAGTAGTGAGATTGACACTAGTATCTTTACACTGAGCTCTTTATTTTTCTACTTTTTCAGTTCGGAGACACAGTCTCAATAAACTGACCAACTGCCTACAATGGTCTTAAACTTGTGATTTTCCTGCTTCAGCCTCCTGGATTACTAGGATTATAAACCTGGTCTCTCTGTTTCTGTGTCTCTGCCTCTGTCTCCATCTCTCTGTTTCTGCCAGTTCTCCAGTTCTCCTATTTATTTTTTTTCTCCATTTCTTTTCTCAGACTCTTGGGAAAGCAGTTAAAGAGCAATGGATTTGGAGTTAGAGAGCCTTGTGCTCAAATTAGCATTGACTAATTAGAAGAAAACTCTGGGTAATTATTTAACTTTTAAAATCTTATTTTCGCAGTGTAATACATGTTTAATAATTCAGTTTACAGGGTTGAATGATAAAATATGTGTATACAGGGGCGTAACAGTGACACGTTTGGTTCTGCTACTTGACACTTGGCAATAGCTAAAACTATGCTCACGTGCTCCTTAGCCCCACTGAGGAAGCTCAGTGAAAGCCACCGGAGTCATCGCTGGAATACACAGAAGAGACAACCAGGGACACTGCGAACCCAGACAGGCCATGAGAAGATGTACTTTCCCAACCATGACCTACAACCCATCAATTTGCTAGTTTTGTTTTGATTGGTATAATCCTCCCATTGTCAAGCGTTAATTAGCCTTGTGCCAATCTGGTGTTTGTCAGCTGTAAAAAAGAATTACTCTAGTTTGTCGCCTAACCAGATTATACACAGACAGAGCCCACTTTTGAGGCATTACATAAGCTTATGGTCCCAAAAAGACTTTTTAAAAAGGGGTACAAGAGCAAATTTATTAAAAGCTCTTCTTTTTACTCTGGCCATAGCCGTTTTCATTACTATAACCTGATGAACCATAAAAGCTAGAGAAATCAAATATATTTTAGAAAAACAAACAAAAAGACGACCCTTCATTTAAAAAAAAAAAGAAGGGCAAATGTGAACAATGACTTGGACTAACACTTATTTTAATGTCTTTCACTGAAATGTTTTTCATCATCTTCTGAGTTACCAAAAACGCAAGCCTTGTATTTAAGGTGGACTATTTCTGCTGGCGACTACATTTGACTTCGCAGTCTCCTCCCTCCCGCAGAATTGAAAAGACCAGGGACCTTGTCTGCATGCCCTTCGTGAGAGGTGGCAAGATTTATGAAGTCCAGGAGAAACATGTATCTCTACTGAAGAAGGCAGATTTCTATTTGTGTTTTTTTTTTTTTTTTTTTGCCAAGCTCAATAGATAAGTGAATAACAGAACTTGTATACTTTTTTCTTTTTCAATTGACATCCTTGACTTTTTCCACCCTTTAATATACGTGTTATTAAACTCTACAGCCTAGAACTGCCAAAAGCCACAAAGCATTCATTCCCTTGAGATCAGAAGGGGAAATGAAACATTTTTATTTTCATCTAAAATAGGGATCTAAGTTGTCCAATTTAATACCACTCCACCTCCCCACATAGATGAGAAGCTACTTAAAAGCGGCAGCGGAAAAGGAAAGTTCTCATCACCCTGGGCAGTTTGCACCAATAATTAGGAAGAAAAAAGAATAGCTGTGAATTACAATGAGCTAAGTCTAAGTAAGTGTCCATGTTGGATTAAAGAATTTGAGTTGTCAGTCTGATGTATAATGAACGTGAAAAGAAGCCATTTAATTAAATAGTACATGATAGAAATCGCTTTGTTCTGCATTGCACCACTTATCGGAGGACCTTTAAGCCTAGCAATTGTTTACTATTACACCACCCCTGACTTCTCTTTAGACACTATTTAGCCTACATTACTCCAAATTTGAAATATGGAACTTACACAGTGATATTAGTTTAGCTAACACATTTCACTAGTTATGTCGTTCGGATCTGCTATGTCCTCCCAGTCTCCTGTATTTGGGTGCTGTACAACATCTATGGAGCTGTGTGCTGTCAGGAGATGGAGGACTGACTGGTCTGGAGGGGTGGATGATGGGTGTGTGGTGGATTATAGGTGAAAAGATATTTTAAGAGCAAAGTAGTGTTTTTCATAAGTTATTTTAACAATTTAAAGCATTTTATACTCATATGTATATAGCTATAAAATTTTCCAAAAAATCAGTTTTATTTTTGAAGAAGTTGGAAATCCCACTCGTCATTCTAAGGTCCCTGTAATAGGTCAAGAGTACTACTAAGTCATACAACTATGCTGGGGGTGGTCTATGCAAAGAAGAACAGATAAAATAATAAAAGCAAAAGAAAGGTAAGGAAGACCTAACAGCAAGTGGGACTGAAAAAACAGAAACATTCTTAGGCTGTAAGAATAGGCTGAATAAAAGGATTAAATCACCAAATTTCCTAGCATCAAAGGCATATACTTACTGCTACTGCAATTCTTCCAAGCACATGTTCTGGAATTTTCCTATATACATCCAAGGATCCCCCTGTAGAGACAGACATGCTGTGTGATTACAAATGAAAGTACTAGAACATTAGGCTGCTCCTCTAACCACGTATTGTCAAAATAATTCTTTTCTTCTTCATCACGTATTGGATGTATCAGGTAAGACCAGTTTTTCATCAGTTTTATTAATGATATAATCATGCTTCTAGATGAGAGGTAACAAGATATTTTTATTTTATTCCCAAGCATATAGTCACATACATGAAAAAAACTGAAGGAAACCAGTCAGGGCAGGCTAAGAATCTGTACTTTATGAAAACTTAAACACACACACACCTTAAAGATAACATGACAATCACATTTGTTGTGTCTCATGGCCTGTTTTTTTAATGTAAATCAGGGCTGTATTTTAAAAATTTTCATACAATCAAACAAAGGCTGGCAGACATGAAGTTTTGAAATGTATAAAGACTTATAAGGCAAAAATAGCAATGCTAATGTCTGTTGAAATGAATGCTACTCTTCAAATCAGGTAGCGAGACAAGAAACCACTCTAGTCTCAAAACACTATTTTTGGTGTTTTTTTGGGTTTAATTTTGGAAATTCTCCTTAATACTACTTTGAAAATCACTTTAGAAGGTTAAAAAAAACCCTAATCTCCTTATGTCTTATTTTTCACTAAAGTGGTATTCATTATCACCCTTCATCTTTCCCAAATTTAGCTTTAAATGATTTTTTGGCGTTTTTCAAAAATTAAAACCCACTAGCAGGAGTCCCATTTTTTACACGTTTAAAAAAATTGTCATCAATTTAGAAATTAGCATAATGGGTAAATAGTAGATGTGTAATAAACACCTGTCAGATGAATCAATGTCTGAGTGAAAATTACCATGAATTTCACCAGAAAGAAATGGTTACTCTGACCTATGTTCAAAGAAGGGTCCACATGCCATGATCAGCAACAAGAGCATCATGGAAATAACTGAAACATTCTAGGTTACTATTGTGAAGAAGCCAATATTCATTTGAAGGTTTATATCTGTGTATGTCTGTAAAATTTTCAATATTATGTAAGTGGTATAAGAATTTCAGGAATATAGTTAATGCAAAGAACTATTAACTTCACTCATTAATGATAAAAGAACCACTTAAATGATGTGTAATAATTTTTCCTTAAGGGTCAAATTAAGGTATATGGTCTTTCTGTTCTACAAAGAAATTACCCAGAATATGTGAAAATATTTTGCATATCAAAGGCTAAGAATGCACGTTTACCACTTTACCACTGGATGATTTATACGAATGCTTAATAAGGTACTAAGATGTAGCACTCCATATTTTTGAAACAGTCATCTATTTTGAAAATGTACTTTTATGTCATATTTTTGTAAGCTTGAAAATCAGGAAAAAATTAATTTTTAAAATTTAAAATTTCTCTTAAAAAATACTGGACTTGCAGACATGAAGCTACTGGCTGTGTATTTATCCTGTTTAAAGCAGACAGAAGAAAAAGGCCACTCTTTCAGTTAACATTTGTTTGTAGTTTCCAGATTCTGAAAAGAAGCTGACAGACAACGGTATAACTAAACCTGCTGCTTTGGCTGTAAGAGCTGCTGAGAAGGTTTTGAGAAGACGACATATACAGAAGGAGCTGCACGTCTTTCATTTAATGAAACTGCATCTTTATTGTGGATGCAATAAAGTGAAAATAGGGCAGAAAAAGCCCGGTTCTCACTGATCTCTCAGATGAGTTGGTAGCTGCAAGTTCAAGAAGATCAGCTGTGTGTTTTGGTGCTTGGACATCTGGCAAGTGCAGCTTAGTGGGTCAATCCCTTAAGAGGTGACAAGCCCATGGGACTCAAAACTTGAAAGTGTACGTCCATCTACGTGTAGTTGTAGAGTCCTAAGGGGAGATTAATTTTCATGTAGGATATAAATCAGGTCTTAATTAATCTAATAGACAATGGTTTCAATAAGCTAAGCCAAAAAGGTAATTACCTTAGTACCATTATCTCTGGAATAAGCCAAAAAGCAATCCCATTTGAGGTAGTTTACTGGTGCTTGGAGACAGCCCTTTAATCTCAGTTAGGCCCACTTTCCTCAGCCATCATAAGGATACATTTTTATTTGGCTTGTTCTGCGCTGTCACCTGTTCTTTTTCATGCTCATTAGAGATAAATGTCAAATATGAAAAAATGACATGATGATCACACAGAATAAGGAGTTCCTGTTAAGCGTTTTGTGCACTTCGATAACTCTTGTCAGGCTAGTAATGACAAAAGGTTTTGGCTTAATTTTACCTCGGTTTTACTATCCATTTCTATGCTACAGGTCTACCCAAAAAAGGCAACTTTTAGACTTACCAAATCATTAAGCAATAGTGCCGAAAAGGAGATTAATGTGAATCTACTGAATATATATGACACATGGGAGAAACTGAGTCTCAGAGATGAAGTATGACAGCTAATATCATGACTCAATTGATGGTACAGCTCAAAGAAGACCTCAGCCTTTTAACTCACAGAAATGCAAAGATCTAAAAGTTTGCTCAGCAACATTACGCGGCTTTACAGTCATGTCAACTTTTTTGTAGCTTAAAAGAACCTCTCTTCCATGAGATATTACTATGACATACACTGACAGAAGAGTTCAACCTCAGGTGACATGTTGGTATTTGAGGCATTTAGAAATTCACTCATCTGTGGCTCTATGGGTTGGAACTTTATGCTTAGAATCCAAGGTGACTGGAACGTCTCTGTGCTCCTTGGCCACACGTCATCCCTGACTGGTTATTTCTCTGCATGCCCCTACCCTCCGTGAAAAACAAAAAGAAGGCTGCTAGTACATCAGCAAAAATCCATGCTTACTGGCAGACAACTATAAACTTCCATTGGCAAAATTAAGGAAACTATCTTTATACAAGTAGATCAACAGGTCTGTATTCAGACACAGAATCACACAATCTAAAACACAGAATCTAAAGGATAAAGTAGTGCCTTGCTCATCGGACAAATACAAACAGTAGTAAATAAACAAGAAGCAACATTTCTGTCACATGAGTCCCAACATTTGCCTTAAATGACAATGATTACTATTGAAATATAGAGACCCAAGCTTCAATCTCAATAAAAGTTCTCTTAGCTTCTGCTGCTAGTTGAAAATATAAAAAGCCACCTCTTTCTTTCTTTGTATCATGAGACTGGGTTCTTAAGGGTTGTTTAACAATTTATCTTCACGATACAAATCCAAATATATATATTCTAAGACTCAGTATTTGGATGTTCCTGAGTAGTAGACTTAATTTTGACTTAACAAGAAAGCATTACATATCACACTCCCACCTAAAACTTTTTCAGTGGGTTCCTAACAAATTCACACCTAACCCAACCTCCTCCTCATGACCTAAAAATCTAGTACAGTCTTGCTCCTGTCTATTCCTTTGGCCTCATGTCCAGCCCAGGTCCTCTCATCACTACCTTCTTGTTGGGCTCTGATCATATCAAACTTGCTTCTACCTTGGAGCATTTATATATGTAACTCCTTCTACCACAAAAATCTTTCCATGGCCTTCCTGAGCTAACTCATTGAAATTAAAGTCTCACCCCATTTTTGTGGGGCGGGGGTGGGGTGGGGGAGACACTTTTTGACACCTATTCAGTAGCAGCTCTACTAGTCAGACCTCTCTGTTTTACGATCTAACTGGACTAACCCTCCCTGAGAGGAGACTTCTTGCCTGTCTCCAAAATCTAGAATTGAAGCCCAGCAAATATTTAGAAACACATGATATTATGAAGTAAAAGTAGGGTAGAGAATGAGAATCTGCACCAAAGAAATAATACTAGGACTGGAAGAAGGACATCAAGAAGTCTAGTTGTAAGAGGATGGGAAAAAGAAATGGTATAGACAGGCATGTAGTTTTTTTGTTTGTATATATTTCGTATGTTTTGCTACATATCAACAAAAAACTATATATTATCCTCCAAGTACCACATTCAAATAACTAAAAGAAGTCATATATAAAGAGCTAAAGGAAACAATGAAGTTGATGTCTTTCTGAATAAAGGCTATCAAAGGAGAGGCAGAAATCATATGTGATCAAATAGAAGTTCTGGAGTTAAAAGTAAAATAACTAAAATAAAAATTCACTGAAGAGTATCAACAATGTATTTCAGAAGGCAGAAAAAAATCAAAGATGTGAAGATAAAGCCAGGTGAGATGACCCACTCCAGGAAAGAAAAGGAGAAAAAGGATAAAGAAACACATTCTCAGAGACCTGTGGTACACTCTCACATGTGTCAACACATGTGTAACAGGAGATCCTAGGAAGGAGACCTGTGGTACACTCTCACATGTGACAACACATGCGTGACAGGAGATCTTAGGAAGATGAAACCTGTGGTACACTCTCACATGTCCCAACATATGCATAATGGGAGATCCTGGAACAGGAAACCTGTGATACACTCTCACACGTGCCAACACATGCATAATGGGAGATCCTGGGAACAGGAGGAAAGGGGCAGAAATAACAGTTGGGGAGGTAAAGCCCAAAACCTGACTAATTTTTAATGAAAATACTAATCTACACAACTATAAACTCATGAAGCTCAGGACAAACTCAAAGGCACATGATTATGAAGTTGTCCCTAGCCAAGGTCAAAAAGAGAACCTTGAGAGCATCAAGAGAATCAGCGTATCACTTAGAAGGACTCTTCAAGAAGGGCAACACTGATTATCCAGTAGAAACCATGGTATCAAATACTAAGCATGGCTCTGAATGCAGCCCAACACGAATTTGGAAACTTTCTTAAAACAGACTTGTTCAACCTTTCACCCATGGGCTACAAGTAGCCCCAGACAACTAGAATGGCAGTCTCAGAAGAGGGTAAGGTTTTTAGCAGTATTATTGTTTTTTTTTTAAAGCTACATTGTTGTGACTCAGTTGTGTGGTGCCTGAGAGTGCACATAACAACATACTGCCGAGGAGGGGGTGCATGGTGCAGGATAACTCTGCCACTGGTGCCCACCACACACTCAGTGGAACCAAAACGTGCACACATCAGACGCTGCATGTAAAGTAAAACCCAGTGATCACCAAGAATAGTGTTTTCACTTACCTATGTGGTGCACCTGCGAAGACAGGTGCTTATTATTATTAAGTTGTATTTAATTACTAAACTTGGGTCTGTGTTTTCATTTTAATGTTATAATAAAAATGTAAAAATGAGTTTGTACTGCTTATATACATTAACTAGGTATATGTTTTACACATGGCCCAAGACAACTCCTGTTCACTTACCATAGCCCAGGCAGGCAAGACAAAAGGCTGGCGCCTATGCACCAAATGGTATATTTTAAAGGGAGAATTTTACATTATTTTATTATACCTTAATCAAAATGTTTTAACAGAGCTGGAAAATTGAAGATTGTAAAATAAAAACAATGAAAATTTAAAATAGTAACATACATTATAATTATGAATTAATTTTTCTAGTCAGTCTCCACAATTGTCATATTACCTACCCTAAGATTTTAAATTCTTGACATCTATTAAAACTAACTTAGTATACTTCACACACCTATCATAGTATCAAAGTATCAATGTTGATTTATTAAAAGTCTTATGGGGCATGAGCCAATTGCTCTAGTAACACACTAAGAATTTCTACAAGGGAGTGAGAAACTGCCTCAAAAACAAGGGGTGTGTGTGTATCTCTATCTACATTTAAATGTTATGTTTTAATGGGACAGACATTGACAAACTGAATGTGGAAAATTTAAAGACTAATTATATTTAAGATAGGTAAATAATGATGATGATGACATCATTTTGTTGACAGGATGCCCAGAAATCTATATTTGGCCATGGTACACAGAACAAAAATGGAGACCAAAATATAAATATACAAAAAATACAGAAGGAAGGAAAGGGCTAAAGTTCAAAGAAAACCAAACACATCTTGGCTAAACAGCTGTGCTGAAAGACAATTTCTTATCTTGCAATTAAGAACTGATTTCTGTCTGAAAGACATAGGACATTGGGTTAATAGATTTCTTTAAAAGAAAATCTGTTTTGGCTACTGAAACATTAAAAGAGCAGAACATCTGTTTTGAAAGTAAAGACAGATTGCATAGAAGAATCAAATATCAAACCACCGATTAGAATAGCTTTTAATCTGTTCTATTTAAATTTTCAATAAAAGTAAATGCTGTTACATTCTTGAAATTATAGCTCAGCTATAAATATTTAACACCAGGAACCCCTAACACGAAGAGGATTTTAGAGTACAAAGGAGGCAATTATCAGTATATTTTAATTCTACGTGACATCTATCAAAATCAGGTGTTAAAGTACTCCACTCCAAAAATCACTTCAAAAATATTGTAAAAGGCAAAACTCACCATCCATGAATTCTGTACATATTGAAATCCTGTTTTCTACGAAAAATGCCCCATAAAATCCAATAATATATGATGAATCACACTGTAACAAAAATAAGATAAAAAATAAAGGTGCTTAAGAGCCTGCAAGTCAACACCATTGCCTTGTGCTACAACTAAAAAATACTAGGAAAAAATTACCTTGTAAAGAATTTCCAACTCAGACATAATTTGCTTCTGAAGCTCCAGTGTAATATCTAGTAGTATAACCTAAATATAGAAAAACATTAACAGAAAACATGTATCAAGCATCAAATTAAATATAGCCATAATCATTGTAAACCGTAAGAACAAGGAGAAGAAAAGGCAGGTCCCTTCTTCACTCCTGCCCCACCCCCACGTATCCGCGTCTGTCTGTCCAAGCCTTTGTACTGTAGGAGGTGCGGCAGTGATCGATGGGACTGGAAAGTCAGGTCTCCGAGGTCAGTATTAGTGGCTTTAAAAGTCAGTTAAGTTATAACACTCTTAATTTACACGTCCTATTTTGGCCACGGAGGTTATTTTCTGGAGGGGAAGGCCCAAATGACCCAAACCCACTAAACCGGGCTTGTCACGTCATTCAGACGCTGGCAACAAGCAAGAGGATATTAAGTAAAAACAACTTCTAAAATAAGGTTTTTAGTTACGGGAGAAATAGGAACCTTTAAAATACACCCTCTTTTTATTTTCTCCCCAAAGGGTGATGTTTCTTGGCTAACACTGTTATGACCTTTGTAGCCTGAAGGAACACTTCACCTAACTGCTTTCTTTTGGAGAACAGGACACCCTGGTTTCTTGCGGCAGGGCTGGGTCCCCCCTTGGATGCTCCATCTCCTGAGCTTTCAAGCACTGCCTGATGCTCTATGGCTCTCCTTAAAACATCAGCTACTGAATTGGGCTTGTAACAGAGAAGTTTGAAAAATTTATAACCTCATGAAGAATAAATTCTAATTCAAGGGCTCATTTTTCTAGTTTATTCCAAATGTTTACTTTTTAAATTTCTCTCTCTCTCTCTCTCTCTCTCTCTCTCTCTCTCTCTCTCTCTCCCTTTATTTCAAGAAAGAATATCACTGCTGGGCCCAGTGGCACAGGCCTGTAATCCCAGCACTTAGGGAAACTGAGGCAGGAGGGTCACAAGTCAGAGTCTTGCCTGGGCGATTACCAACTAACTTGGTGAGACCTTGTCTCAAACAAACAATAAAAACAGAGCTTGGGATGTAGCTCAGAGTGAAAATCCCCAGAATGGTCAAAAAAAAAGAAGGAGGGGGAGGGGGACGGAGAAGTGGAAGAGGGGGAGGAGGAGCAGGGGGAAGGAAAAGAAGAGGAAGGGAGGAAGGAGGATAGAGAAGGGGAGGAGGAAGTCATCATCAACGGTTCAAAAATTTACTAAGCACATCAGTGAAATCAACACAGGAGGAACTTTTTCACTGGAAAAAAAGAAACAGTGATAAAGCACGTAAAAGACAATATTTAAGAGCTGTGGCAGTTTCTGACATAGACATTTCCAAGTAAAGTTTAACATGCAAACTTAGGAGCGCAATGTAGTTACATACCATCCAACACTGACTTGCATTTTGTTTTACAAATGAAGAACATACATAATTATAGTGGAGGGAAAATCCCCTAAGTTAGGAATTTTAAACTGCTGAGAGAGCAAGGAAAGAAAAGGACAATTTGAAAACACAGTTTTAGTACTGACATCCAGTTAGGAGGGGGAAGGTTAAAAAAACCAGGCATTGCCAGTTTCTATCAAGAGTTTGCTTTAGGGTTATTTATAAAAGCTCTCAGTAAACTGGATTGTAAGCGTAATACAAAACTGTCAAGAAACGTTTAAACAATTCTCTCGATCAATAGTCATTTGCCAACAATATTCACTTACATTTTTGTTCCTCTATAAAACTCAGCAACAAAATAAATTCACCTAATGTTCTTTCAACTCTATGCCATAAATACCACTACCTCAAAAGCTATGAATCTTCTATACTAGAAAATTCTGCTAAAAGAAATGAAGTTATTATTGACCTTAAAAGCAGGGATTCTCAACTCTGGCCTTATAGTTGACTACTTGGAGTACTTTTTAAAAATTCCCAGTACACAGGCCTTGTCACAGAACAGTAGTTTGAGCCCATCTCTCAGTATTTTAAAAATGCACCCCAGTGATTTCTAACCAACAGTAATGTGTAGAACCATTTCTTTAAGATCTCAAAGATACTCCTTTGGCAGTGCTAGCATTACTAAGATATGCTGGGTCTCTGGGTCACCAATCTAGAAATGACAGGATTCCACATGGCAGCCAACACCTTGGAACTAACCCAAAACTATAATGTTATTAGTCCCTTAAGTGGGTTCCCATGGCCTGGAATAAAGCCAGCGTGATGTGTTAAGTGATTTCTTGCCACACTCAACTCAACTTGCCATTCTACCCCATTCCACCTCAAGCCCACTGCTCCCATAAGCCCAGATGATGTTTCTGGACCACACACTGTCCCATGCTTTCTTCACTTCCAGTCTTTGCTCCTCCTGGTCCCCTGGTGCTTTCTCTTATTCCACAGTCTGGGGTTGTACAAATCTGCTGACCAATTAGAGCCAGCTAGAAGGGCTCATCCCTGACCCCCATGGAGCATACCCCAAAGCTCCCCATCAGAATCCCCCCTTGGCTTTGACCCTTTCTGCTTCTCTTTACCACAACCACCTGCAACACCCATCCCTCACCTGGAAACTACAGCCTTGAGTGTACAGAATGGCTGGAGGTCCCTCAAGGACAAGGACTAACTCGTATCATGCTTCTATTTCCCCAGTGCCCAACACAGTAGTGCCTTTACTCACTGTGGTGCCCATTAAGTGATGTAGGATTTAATTAAAATCTTCCTTACAACCACAGTCCTCTAAATAAGCTGTTTCTAGACACAAAGGAAATAGGTTGTTGGATTTCTACAACTACATTTAAAACCAAAGACATAAACACCAATACAAATCAAAGTGCCACACTGATCTAAAGTAAACATAGAATGCAGGGCCTGTACTGCGATCTACTGCACAT
The DNA here is from genome assembly GCA_004027205.1 of Ctenodactylus gundi. Taxonomy (NCBI): domain Eukaryota; kingdom Metazoa; phylum Chordata; class Mammalia; order Rodentia; family Ctenodactylidae; genus Ctenodactylus; species Ctenodactylus gundi. Next base: position 1,107,023 of record PVKB01000084.1, on the reverse strand, counting down.
TAGCCGGGCCCGGTCCTTCTCAACACTTGCCACAGTCCAGAAGAGTGGAGATTCCGTAACGGTGGGAAAGCAAGTGGAGTCATTTCTGGGAACTTGAAAGGAAAAGTAGAATCTACTCAAAATAACTACTCAAATGTGCTCCATTTTCTGGGAGACTCGGCACTCTGGGTAGAAGGTTAATTCCCTGTCCCCTGGGTATTCTCGTGAGTGAGCTTTAAAGTGGCTAAAAATAAACAAGCCCAATTTCTTCTCTGAAGGCTAGGGAGAAAGGCTTAGCAAATGCCCATTTGCTTTTCAAAGCACAAGGAAAATATGGACTACCACTCTTCCTTATTATTTTTCTCCTCAGGAAGCGCAAAAGGCCTCAGGAGCCAATCGGAGCAGACATCCTTTCCCAGGGAAAGGGTTAAGTGTGCACAAGACACACCTGAGCGCACTCCCACCCTCTCCACTGCACCTCCAGGACAAGTAAGGATGAGTTGTCAAGTTAAATACAAGCAGTCAAGTGACTGAATTATAATTTACTCTGTGCTCAATTTAAATTAGTGTGAGGCTATTAAAATATACAGTATAAATACAGCAATTCATCACAAGCTGTCATGGATGACTTCATTTATTTGCTGGAGTGGCACACGCTCCACTAAAGGGAAGGAGAGCAAAATCACAGGTCAAATTAAGCCGCTATTCTGTTTTAATTCACTTATTTAATCTGTGGCGACATAATTGTCTTTTACAGTATGTACAACTCAGAAAGGAAATTTGGGAGGATTACAGTCAGTATACAAATGATTAATCAAATGGTCCATTTAAATGCTAGTTTAAAGGCAGCAGCAACCCCAAGTACCGCACAACGGTGATCGGCACACGCTGCACAACGCTAAGACTTTTCCTTTACATGGATTTTCTTTCCCCAGTTAGAAGACAAACAATACTGGGAAACCTACTGAATCTCCAAGCATTACTATTTGAAGGATTTTATGGAATACACTAATGTTATAGAAAGGCTCCATTTGCAAGATGGCTAACGGTGTTCTTCTTTGTTTTCTGCTCTACTTACCTGCAATTGTCTTGCCTACCTACATCAAACAACAAGGAAAAGCTTCTTGGAAATATATTCTGCGACCTCCATGAGTCATTACCAAATAATTACCTTTCAAATGAGATTAGCACCATTTTAAAAATACAATTTCTTGAGGCAGAAAATTTTCTAAATTCCAAGGTATACAATAAAAATTCAAAGTTCCTTTAGTTCCTCCCAAAACTCAGTTTCTTTTTAAAATATGTGAAATACCTCACTACCTTTGAAGCCTAAAAAGAAAAAACGTGATGCTTTTCTGTCTACAATTCAAGAATACTAAAAAATTAGAAATATTTTGAGTAAGAATAGAAAAGAAGCACATTTTCAAGGGCTTCCATTTAATTATTCCTGAGGACATTCAAAGTGTGGTACAACTGACTGGCTGACTTGGAAACCGAGGTTCCTCTCATCACTCTACACAGGCGTCAAAGCCCTGCAGGTGATTCCTCGCAGACAAGCACTGTGATTTGCTGCTCTTCGCAAACCCCCTGTGACACCAGGCAGCCCTGTTTCACAGCTGGGGTCATTGAGAGGTTCAAGTGACATGCTTGAAGTCACACAAAAGTCAAAGGCAGGTCACGAAAAGATCAAATGAGCTTCTAACTCTTAACCTTCCATTTCACCCTTTTAATATAAAAAATAGAAAAACTAAAGAACTTCTGGGTGAAAGCAATGGTCCATGCAAAGAACACTATGGGACATTCTGTATGTGACATGAACCTGCTTTTAGGATGTTACTGAAAAAGATGAATGAATGAATTTAAGATAAAACAAAAAACATGTATTCATTTATTCAATCAAATTATCGATACTTATTCATCATGTGGAGTGCTCTGACCTGGGCCCTACATGAAACTGTCCAAAGGAATCACTGTGTAAAGCAAGAAAATAAAGACCTGTTCACCACTTACAAAGAGATTTCAGTATCATGGGGAAAACTGTGTATGTGCAATCATAACCAAAGGCAAGGCAGTATATGATAATACCTTTCAGACACACATACAGAGAATTCTAGAAAGGTGAGTGAGTTATACCAGATGGGGTTTATCTAAAAAACGTTCAGTGGAAAAGCTCTTGAAGGGTAGTAGGAATTTTGATAGATGGAGATATGGCTGATGGCATGTGAATTAAAAGGAACCACATACATCAGGGTTAAAATGAGAAAGCACCAGGTTCAGATGAAACAAAAAGTTCAACTGAAGAGAAGCACAGAATTTGGACGTGCAAAGCAATTCTCTAAGAGTAGAACGATGATGCACGTTGAGGGTCTTAATTCCATTCCCTGAAGGTTTCAGTTTATCTGGGAAAGAATATGGAGCCTCTGAAGAGCTGAGACCAGAATTGTGCAGTCAAATCTTGCAAACGGTACACAGCAAAGGCTTGGAGCTAAGAGCATTTGGGGCAAGACTGCCTGGGTTCAAGTCAACTTTTCTGGTGATTATGTTCTACATCTGTTAAGTGAGAATCAGTAACAGTAACAAAAGGTTGTAGTGAATGTTAAATGAGGAAAATGTATATAAAGTACTTAATATGTGAGTATAAATAACCACTAAGAAGTAGCTTCTGTTTATTGAGAGAACAACTCAAAAGCTGGTCAACATGTCTGACCACAGGCAAAACCAGCACCTGGATTAGAATGGTAACAAGAATGGGGGTGGGGGGGGGCATCGAAAAGACAGAAGGGAAGGATTTGTAACTTTGCCATGATATGTATGTGCACGAAATACTCAAGATCAATGTAAACTTTATGTTTTGCACTTATACATATCAATAACATGGGGGGAAAAGAATGAGGGAGGTACACAAAACAAAACAAAAACAAAAGCCCATAAAACAGTAAAATCAAAGACTTCCAGATATTGGACTTTAGCCAGAACAGGACAATGACCCTTGAGAGATGGAAGGTAACTGGGATGAGACCTGCTTACTGAGACTACAGGGAGCTTTAAGTTCCCAGTGCAGCGAGGGAAACCCAGGTGAAGCTTAGCCATACTCTTAAGTTGAGAAGATAGAATTTGAAGTCAAAGTGGCTAAATTGGCTGGCAGAGAAAAAAAATAGAGAGAGAAAGGTACACACAGGCAGAAAGAAAGACAGAGACAGAGACCAGCAGGGCTGCTGGAGTCTCAGAGGAGTAATGACCAACACACGCATATCAGGAAATGACCCAAAGCCAGGAGAAAGAGCGGCAGAAAGAACCAGAGGAAATAATCTCCAGACATACCCTGGGCAAAACAAGTTCGTGTTCCTATCAGCAACCTAGCAATTCCCAAGACAGTGAGTAGACTATTCATTCAGAAGACTACTGCCTTAGTCAAATGGGAAAGTTAGTTTTAGTCTAATTCCTGAGCTGGCCCTGTTTAATAAGGATAAAAGCAAGTCCTAGAAGGATCTAAATAGTCTCCAGGAACAAAACTGAAGAATATTCATAGGAATGAAAAATTATCTCGCACCTATGCTACATGACTGGTACACAATAAAAATTTATAAGATACAAACAAGAAAGAAACACAACCAAAATGAGGAGAAAAAAATAATCAGTCAAAATGGATCCAGAAATGACATACATGGTAGAATTAGCAGACAAGGCCATTGGTTTGTTATAGTTACCATAACTATATTCAGTACATTCAAGAAAGTAGAGGAAAGATTGAGCATGCCAATAGAGACATGGAAGATGCAAAACTTTTCAAACCTTTTAGGGATTAAAAAAATGCTGACTAGGAGCTAGGGGTATAGCTCAGTGATTAGACAGCTTGCCTAGGAAGCTTGAAGCCCTAGGCTTGGTCCCTTACCACTACATATAGGTAGGTATGGTGGAGCACACCTGTAATTCCAGCACTCAAAAGGCTGAGGAAGGAGGATTGCTGTGAGTTCAAAGCCACCATGGGCTCCATAGTGAGTTCAGGACTGGCCTGGACTACAGAGTGAGACCCTGTCTCGAAACAAAACAGAATAACAAATTTAAAAGAAAAAAGAAAATGTTGTCTAAAATGAAAATCATAGCAGTCAAGAATAACAGTACATTAGACAATGCAGAAGAAAAGATCAATGAACTTGAAGACACAGGAAAAGAAGCTATCTAAAACAAAACAGAAAAAAGACTGGAACAAACAATACTGCAGTGTTTTGCTATGAGATTAACTTGTAGGGACCCAATAACTATATAATTTAAGTTCTAAAATGTAGGGGGTTGATACTTGACAAGTAATGGTTAAAATTTTGTACATTTAATGAAAGGTAAAACCCCACAGATCTAAGGATCTCAATAAATTCCAAGTATAAAAACGGCAAAGAAAATTACAATCATGTCCATTATAATCCAGCTGCTTAAGACCAATGATAAAGAAAATAATTAACTAAAAGTAGCTAAAGATATCAGTGCCAATATAGAGAGGGATAAAAATTAAAAATGTAGTAAGCTTCTGGCTGAAAAATACCATAAAAGAAAACCTTGAAAATCTGAAGGAAAAAAACCGGTCAATCTAGAATTATGTATCTAGTGAAATAAAAATACTTTCTAAAAATTAAAGTGAAACATACTCTTTTTTTTCTAAAATGCAAATGTTGAAAGAACTCATTACCAAGAGACCTGCATCATAAGAAATGTAAAAGAAAGACGAAGTCCCTCGACAGAGAAATAACACCAAATGAAAACCTAAATCACACAAAATGATGAAAATTATTGGAATTGGTAAATAATAGGTAAAGTATAAATACTTTTTTTTAACTTTTAAATGTCCTTAAAAAGTAAGTATCTAAACCAAGCTAGCAACATTACATTTCAGGGGTTTATAGCATTGAAGTAAAATGTAAGATAACAACATAAAAACCAGGATGAGGCACACAACAGCACACTATTCTAAAGTTCTGAGACTATGGATAAAATGGTAAGTACTGATTACATTGAAGAGTATACAAACTTACGAAAGGACACTACAGAGTCTAGAGTACTTAAAGAGGGGGTCGGGGAAGAGGCAGGGCCATACAGACAGAGCAAACTGAAAGCAAAATGCAAAATGACAGATTTGAATCCAACCATGTCAATAACCACAAGAAATGTGAAGATTTCACCATCCAAATTGAAAAGGAGAGATCATCAGGTTGTATTACAAAGTAAGATGTAAGTAGATGCTGCCCATAACAAATTCATTTCAAATATAAAAATACAACAGACTGAAAGTAAAAGGCTATCACTAGTCAAAACACAGCTGGAGGAGCTATTCAGATATCAGAAAGTATGGATTTCATGACAGAAAATATGATCATGGACAAAAAGAGTCACTTCATAATGACAAAAGGGAACAACTTAACAAGAAGACATAAAAACACTACTTGATTCTAATCTACAAAAACATGAAGCGAAAAAAATGATATAACTGCAAGGAAAAAAATAGAGAAAGTACAATTATTGCTGGAAATTTTAATAGCTCTTAAATAATGGATAGAACAGGTAGAAAAAATCAGTAAAAATGCAGACTATTTGATCACCACTATCAGCCAATGTGGTCTATTTGACATTTATCCAACACTCTCTACATTCTTTGGACTATATATTTTTCACATGCACAAGAAATATTTAGTATTTGAGTCATAAAATATTTGAGTCATAAAATAAGCCTCAATAGTTTTAAAATAAACTCAATTATACAAAGTATGTTCTTTAATTACAATAGAATTAAATTAGAAATAAATAACAGAAAAATAACTAGAAAACCTCTAAACATTGTGAAACTAAACATCAAACTTCTGAGAATTAATGAATAGTTGCCTGTTTTGGAGAAATGATGTTTACCTTTTTTTAGGTTCTAGTTAGTACACAAACAACATGGTTTTTGCCTTGACTATTTCTGCCTAGTCACTTTCTTGTCACTGAGACCCACTACCTGATGCCCACAACTTAAGGAGAAAGAGTTTACTTTAGCTCCCAGTTTTAGGAGCTCTCAGTCCACTAGTGGGTGGGTGGCTAGCAATGGTGAGATGCACATCAGAGGACCTCGTCGGGAAAAGCTGTTCATCCCACTGTAACAGGAAGCAGACAGGGAGTGGAGGGCAGGGCAAGGAGGAGTACCTTTCCAGGTTATGGTCCTGTGACCTGAGCCTGTCCCACAAGACCCCATTTCTTAACAGCATATGAAATCACCTATGGATTAATCCACTGATATAGTGAGCCCACAATCCAACCACCTCTCAAGTGCATCAGGCCTTTGGGGGACATTCCATCTCCAAACCATAACAGCAATCAGGAAGCTCGGGGCTAAACAAAACGTGAGTCCCAATAACTGTATCTACTCTTACATCCCTCATTTATTTGACTCAATTTGAGCATCTAGAATGTGACTTTACAGAACCTATGAACACAATAAAGCCTGTGCTCTAATGGCCAGTTTAGCTGTCAGGTCTTCTGAAGACTGTATTTGTAAGCCCTAACTTTTCATTTACTGAAAATTTCTAATAGCTATTTCATAAAGCATGTCCTTTTAAAAATTGCCTTTTATCCTTTTAGAAGCAGCTGTTAGCCTTTCGCTAGATTTAAGTAATATAATAATTCACAGAATTTTAATATTAGCCTGTGTTACACATAATTCAAACCATGCGAAATTATGAAAAATTTATAATATGCTTGTAAGGCCAAATAACAATGGTTTTTTGATGATTTATAGCAGTACTGCTCTCTCTGAGAATAAATAACTTAAATTTGACTGTCTTTAAATGTGTTATCAGCAACAATCTAAGGCTTTTGACAACAAAGGAACAAATAACCAAATTAATAGGAAAACAGTGGTCAAGTTAGTGCGGATGTACTTTCAGCCATAAGGGAGTTCAGGAGGTACAGAAAAGGCAGCCCAGTGCCCAGATGGTACAAAAGGATTTCACGTGATGAATACAGGGACTGGGACGGAGCCTGGTGCTCAAGTAGAGTGTCCACCTTGGGAAGTGTCTGTACTTCACTTTCTTCCTTTGTGAACTGTGGGGATGGCAGCAGGCGACCTCTACAAATTCTCTTCCAATTCTATGGACCTAGTGTGGTTAGAGTATCAAGGAAAACATCCCAAGAGGTAGCTCAGTGGTACTTCTTCACCACAGGCATTACAGGTGGGTGATGCCCTGTTCTAGGTAATATACTAGGTGGCAAATGGAAAAGGAGCTCTGAAGTCCACTAGCAGTTGCAAGATCTGCACCTTAATGTGGTAAACCTTAATAAAAGATATAGCCAACTGCAATTTATTTGTCCTAATTCTTAGTTTCCTCACTAAGACAAAGAACACAGACACAAGTGATGCAAGTGTCAGGGAAGGATACCGACTTCTCACTGTGGAAAGCTAGAAAGCATCTTAGAGATGAACCTTGAGAGTATAAACAGAAAACAGAGAGGTGAGCAACAGTAGGAACGTGCGCAAATTCCGCACAGCCAGGGGAAGTCATGAGCTCTGGGGTAGACAAGATTTATTTAAAATCCTCTTCCAACTCTGTAACCTTGGGCAACTTAGCTTTCTTAGTCTCAGTTTACTCAAATCTAAAATAGGTGGAACCAGTTTATACAGTTTTAAGGATTAAAGATACTAGTTATAAAACATCTAGAATACTACTGGCATGAAACAGTCACTCAAACCTACAAGCTTTCGTTACGAAAAGCCCAGAGACATGAGGGCATGACAGGATCTAAGTGGTTGGGAAGGCAGGTGTGACCCAAGCTGCAAAGGGCCCGAGGAGTGTGTTAGCTAAGAGCCTAGTGTTCACAACAGGGTTCTGTGGAGTTAGGACCTAAGGGTGCAAAGTGCTCTGTGTTAGATGTGATAAAAGTGTATTAGGGAAACCTGAGATTTACAGTGATGGAAGACCCAGCACCAAGGGCCAGAGGCAGAGGGAAGTGCATGTAGGGCAGAGATGGGGTGTGGATTATGAAAGGGAGGGAGCAGTGAGCAGATTCACAGGCAGTTGCTGAGAAATGTGCAGCCTGACTATGTAGACAACTGTGCTATTTGGGCATTTCTGAGGCAAGGTGGACGGGTTAGGCCTTCTGAAGTGCACAGGCGAGGATGGGGTTGGAGCTGCAGTCAGATCTGTGATCTGACTTCTCTAGTCTGTGGCAAAGTAAAAGGTGCATGGGAAAAGAAACAGATTGAAAATACAGAGAAAGCTGGTTCAAAAGTCTTGGTAGGTGGTAATGTGCGCCTGGGCCAAAGCCATAGCCACGGGAAACAGGAGAGAAAGTGACATGTGGCTATACTGTGGGAATATTCTCTACAAGGATTTGGCAACTTACAGGTCATGGCAGATAAAGGAACCAGGGATGGTCCAACTTTCTGTGGGTGACGAAGTGCTTCCTGGAGAAAGAGCTTACAATGGGCCACTGGAAGACCTGCTTAAAACACGCCCAGGGCCCTACCTGTCTCAACAGGGCCAGGCCCTCCCCTCTTTCCTATCTGAATCATGACCGTTTTGTCTCCTCTTTCACAATACTTGCTGTTCAAGCTGATGGGGAAAAGGAAAGCAGTGAGCCTCAAGAATTTCATAAAATGGATCCAGTGCTTACCTTTACAGCTAGTATCTTCCCACTTGGGACATGGTATGCTCTACAGGAAGAAAAACATAACAATGTTACTTGAGATGACTAAACAACTGATGAAACGGTTAAGGTCATACATGTCAATCCAAACATTTCTACAGCAATGAGAGACACACATGGTAATTTTCGACAATACGAATCAGATTAGCAATTTACATTTCTTTGTCACTTAATGATTTACAAAGTGATAGACTATTCATTACCTTAAAATAACCCTCTAAGGTAATCCTGGTGCTATTATCCTCCTCTTATGGAAGAAAACTCTGAGACACAGAGAAGGTAAGCAGTAGGCCCAAAGGCACAAAGTGTCAGAACCAGACCTCGAACTTGAGTTTTCTGGCTCCAGATCCTTTGTGATTATTGTTGGGGAACAGGGTTGTCCACAGTCTCATTCTAAGCACCATACAGAGGCACACAAAATGGGTTTATGTTTCTTTTAATTATGTATGCAGACAACCTATATCACTACATTTCATCGAAATAATCATGAAATACATAGAACTAGCTGTAGCTTACAAGTAACTTTACACAAGAAAGCGTAGTTTTAAGGTTCAAAGATGTAGCTCATCTTTCCCTTAAAAAGAGACTGGCTCAAAGGATCATATATAGTGAGATTAACTATAACTTCAACTGAGGAATAAGAATAAGGGCTGAAGATACAGTTCAGTGGGAAAGTGCTTGCTTAGGATATATATAACACACTGGATTCAAACCCCAGTCCAAGAAAGAACAGACAAATATAAATACACTCATTTATGAAAGAGTAAGAGAATCAGGTTTGCAGAAATAAATACCAAGTTTTTCACCAAGACCCACTATGTTTAGATAAAATGTGGCCTTCTGTACAAACTCTGCAGGGACTACATATTCATTATCCAGAAAAACACAGCCTTGTATAGAAACTTCAAAACAAACCACACAACATAAATAAGCTTCAGTACTGCAAGTCCACAAAAGTGTAAGGAAGCCAGTCAGCTCAGAAGAGCTAAAATATGCTCCATGAATGATCTCGTACACTGACCCAGGTTAGACTGTTCTTTTACCAGGCCAGCGTCAAGATGGGAATGGGGCAGAGGCCATGTGTGGCCCAAAAGCTGGCTTCTCTGGAGTAGTTCATCCTCATCTGCCTGCCTGTAAAATAATACACCAGGACCCAAAATGGCTCATTTCTTAAGCAAACAAAACAAAACAACAACAAAAATCCCCACAAATACAATACACATTGTATTATTATCAAAATGGAAACACCAATTTTTATTGTTTTGACAAAATATTTGTTTGGCTGCTCTGTCAAATGTTTTGACAACTTCATTGAAATATAATTTGCATACAGTAAAGTTTCCTTGTTTTAAGTGTATAATTCAAATGATTTTTAGTAGCCTTACAGTGTCAAACAGTCTGACTAACCTTTTGAGAGTAACTTTTTAGAAACAGTTTAGTTATTGAGAGCATGTAGCAAAATGAGGAAAACAAGTATATTTGTTTGTCCTACAAGAACTAATCAAGTGCTTTTCCTACTTGAGCAGACAAAGGTTGAGCCAATTATGGAAAGTAAACTTAGTTTTTATCAGGCAATTGCACAGAAATTCAAGTACAGTTTATATGAAGGAAAAGTAAGAATATAAAAGCTAGTGATAACTGCTCACTGAATAATTCTTTTATCTGTGAAAGTGTCTAAAAGTAACCTCATTAATATATGTAAATATTTATAAACTTGAATCAATCAAAAATTGTGTACCTTGAACAAAGTGATCTACCCTCCTATCACATAAAATGTATTATATTAGTTTTTGAGCAAATTATCACTTACTTTACTATCTACGTTAATATCAGACTTTTACAAAGCGAAGCTACATTTCAGTTTGTGATTTCACTCATGATACTATCTAAATTTATCTAACAAATCAATGTACAAAGACTTGTACCATATCCTTCTCAATGTCTGACAGAGGACTTGCTAGACTATATTTATTTGAAATGTGATTTGAGGAACTTACTAATGAATTCCACATTAATGCAAATATGTAATATTTATTAATAACATTATTTTCCTCTGTATCACACAGATTCTTCCAATTCCAGCTTTAGAAATCCTGTTTATTAGAACCACCAACCAAGGACTGAAACATGAAGGCAAGCAGCCTAATGTGTACACAAGGATTAGAAGGTTGTGCAAAGAGCAACGTTGAGACTTTAAGCAACAAGTAACACCTGGAATTCTGAGACCAGCTGCAGCGATAAGGAAATGATTAGCAGTCTAATATATATACCATACTGGACAGTTTGGCAACTTAATTAGCTTGTCAAGAAAGCTGATCTCTTTTCCAAAAGAGGAGTCTCCTATTTCCAAGTGAATTAAGAGGGGAGGCTTGATGATTTAATTATGACGCACGCTAATTCATCCGTGGAAGTTTGGGTTCGATTTCGAGCAATAAAGATGCTGCATGGCTTGGTTTACAGTGCAATGACAGCACCAATTTAACATTTAATCATCAGGGAGAAGGAGATGACAAAGGCAATGCCAGGCATGAGTCGAGTACACCCGGCAACTTTGCAAATGGCATTCTACCTGGAGAAAAGGAATTTGTTTACTGTGAACGGATCCTGGGATAAAGCGTCTCCATTGGGTATGGCCTCTCAATTGCCCTGACCTTCCTCAACACATTAACTGTAAAGTGATTAATGAAGTTTGAATGCGGGTTCTGGTTACACCAAAAGACAACTATACACCTCTGCAATGTTTTAATTAACGGCTAACACTTCAAATTAGTTTGTTGTAGCCACAGTAATTACCTGTTCAAAAGAGTGCACAGAGGAAGCATTTTTATGAGATACTTTTAGTGCTTAGCCCTGAGTGCTCCATGTCTGTGACTAGCACAGGCACTCCGGGGACAGTCTCACCCTTTAAAACTGAGCACACAATATGGACACTTCAGGATGTCAAACACCAGTAGCCTACTATGGATTTCTAAATACACAAAAATTTAAAAATAGGAATGAATTAATATTTACTACACATACTTTTCTTTCTCCAACTGCTGGAGGCTGAGTTCTAGGCCCTGCAGTAAGCACTCCAACCCCTGGGCCACATACCCAGCCTTCTTGCTTACATGTCTGGACAAAGAAATTAGTATCAACACTTAATCTTGACACACAGAATGAGAAAGCTCATTGAGTTAGCAGTATAGAATTGGTGAGTCCAGTCCTTTTTTTTTCACCCCAGAAGAAACATCACAACGCCAGATTAAATATTCTGTGGAAGCCTAATCAGTGGCAAAGCCAAAACTAGAACTGGCATATTATATACCCATGTTAGGATGTGGTAATCATGTGGTAATGTTTTAGTTAGCTGTAATCTGGGGCAGAGAAATACATAACTCGAAATATACAATGGCATACACTATTCCAGTCAAGCTAAGGGCCATCACGTCCAAATTTGTCCAGGTAAGGAAGCACCCTAATCACTGCCAATCTACCCAGGTGGAAGAACAGCAAAGGCTATGTGCTCCCAAGACACCACCTAGGCCCTAATGCCAACTCTGCGGCTTCTTCACATTAAGCACGGCTGCGGTGAACCTCACCGTCTGGAGTCTAGGGCAGGGGAATTCGGCCCCACCTCACAGAGCTGTGAGAACACTGAGGCTAGGATGGAGCGCTCAGCAAGCAACCATTCCAGGAAAGGAAGCTAGGAAGGTCTAAGTAGCTTTAAGAATAAAACTCGGTAACAGAGACTGACAAAACCAGATGCCGCTGTTTGAGAACCAGGTGATGTGCTCTAAAGGGGAGTGCTTAACAAAGCTTTGGACAAAGACAATCAAAACAGCCACTTGAAGTGCTCTCTCTACACTGTGATTCAAATCCTAGATGTCCCCACATCCATTCATAGCTATTGCCCATGACTCTAAGCTATTTACACTATAGTCAGTTGCAGTAGCACCTTATTCAGGGTTTGCCTCCGCAGAAATACCTTTGGCCATCACTGGTGAGTGAGAAAGCTGATGCTTCATTCTCACTGCATCAGTAACCAGGAAAGTATGAGCTACCTAAAATATTCACCTACCTTCCTTTAACGTACATCCTTATAGACTCTATACACTGAGAAACTGGGGTCTTCCTAACTTTTCAGACATTTGTCCCTACACCTGTAACCCACACTGGGCATATGGTGTGACTGTACCTCAACCATCTTCCTACTCTTTATGCTTGGCACAAGCATTAGCTCCCGGTAAGTCTTCCACACTTAGTGAAAAAGGACAATCACTATAGGATAGTGTTTTACAAAGAATATTTGATAAAGAGATGCTACAAACAATCATTTCCACAACATTATGAGTGGGTTTTATTATGCTCTTTCATGGCAAGATTTCTAACTATGAAATCACAGGTCCTTGTAAGGACAGCTTGATCTGGTCGCTGATTAGCTCTCTGATCTCTGCTTCTGCCAACCTTTCCTTATTCCCAGGAATCACAGTGCCGCAGTATGCACTGTCTCAAGGCCTCTGCACCGACTCCTGAGTCCTGGTCTATTCTTTCTCTGATATCTATGTGGTTGCTCCATCACTACCTGCAGGTCTACTGTTACTTCACTGGTGTTTCTATATAAAGCAGCCTCTTATCCCTTCATTTTATTTTTTAAACAATTATGAACATCCAGTACAGTTTATTAATTTATTGCCTTCCACCAGAAAGGAAATATAAAAACAGAAACTGTTTTTCTTTTTTTGCTGTTGTTATCCTCTGCTGTATCTCCAGTGGGCCAGGCAATGATTTTATAAATATCTGTTGAATGAATGAAATTTCTTAATGGCATTAGGTCTATTTAAGTTTTCTTCCTTAAGATAGTTTTCATTTTTTCTAGAAAATTATTCGTTTTCAATTTTACAGTCATAAAATTATTCATTGTATCCTTTTATTATTTTCTCTAAGTACTATTTATTTATTTTTAATGTTTCTAATTTTTGGCAGCATTGGGACTGAGCCCAGGGCCTTTACATTGAGCTCTATCTAGCTCTAGCTCTTTTTAATTTTTGTTCTTTATTTTGAGCCAAGGTCTCTCTAAATAGCTAAGATGCCTGGGCTGGGCAGAACTTTTGATCCTTCTGCCTCAGCCTCCCAGAGTTGTGGGATTACCGGCCTATACCACCATGACAGTTTCTCTTAGTTTAAAAATCTCTGTCCTATTATGATTGTTTCACCTTCTTATTCCTAATTTTATTATATGTCGTCTCCTTTATTATATTTGATCAGTTTTTTCAAGAAAACAGCTTTTGTTGAATTGCCTCTTAAATTTTTATTTCACTAACCTTTCTTTAGTATTTTTTTCCAAAATTCTTTCAGTTTCACTTCCTATATTCTTTTTGTACTGTTATGTGCTAAGCCCATTAATGTTAGTACCTAATTATTCTTACTTATTTGTATAAAATTATCCTTTATGTATGACTTTGATGCATGTCATGAGTTATTTTTTCTTTTTTCTTTTCTTTTTTTGAGACAGAGTCTCACTCCATAGCCCAGACTGGTACTGAACTCACTGGTGTAGCCCACACTGGCCTTGGACTCAGGACAATCTGCCTGCCTCATGTCATGAGTTTTTGTATGTAGTATTTCTTTTTCTTGTTCAGCTATAAATAACTTTATGTCCATTGCGATGATTACATGACCTATAAGTTACTCAGAGGTATATACTTTAATTTCTAAATGTGTTTCTAAACTAACTTATACTATTATAAGAAGTGATCTATATGTCAAATACTGGATTGAGACTTGTTCTATCTAAATATATTATCTATTTTTTAAAAATTAATGTTCTTTGCATAAAAGGTGTATCCCATTTAACTGATGTAGAGTTCTACATGTGATCATTTGATCTGTGTCTTAGTTACTTTTTTTTCTTTCTCCTTTTTTTTTGGAGACAGGATCTTTCTCTGTAGCCTAGACTGTTCCTGAACTCATTGGTGTACCCCAGGCTGGCCTTGAACCAAGGACAATCTGCCTGCCTCAGCCTCCTGAGTGCTGGGATTACAGGTGTGCACCACCATGCCCAACTTTATGTGGCTCTAGGGAATCAACTCAGGGCCTATTGCTGTGCCATTCCTCCAACTCAACTTTTTCACTGCTGTGACAAAATAACTGATATACACAAATTAGGAAAGGAAAAGTTTACTTCAGCTCACAGTTTCAGAAGGTCACAGTCCATTCATGGGTGGCTGTCAACAGTGGAAGCACATTGCGGAGGCAGAGGTGGGGCATTGCAAACAGGAAGCCAGGTCCCAGGAGGAAGGGGGGAAGTAGCATAGACCCTTCTAGGTACTGTCCCAGTGATCTGTCCTTTCTTTGTCCAGTCTCAGTGTTCTGTCCCTTCCATGTTTAAGTCCTTAATCCACCACATGCTGGTAGTCTACAATCTACCATATACCTGTTCGCCACCAAACACCCATAATCTACCACACACCCATAATCTATCCGTCCAGATCAGGCCCCCATCTCCTAACCACACATGATGGTTCCATAGATAATCCATAACACCAAATACATAAGACTGATGGGGCACATTCCAGATCCAAATCATAACAACCAGACTGTCAGTTATGGTGTCACAACTTTCTATATCCTTAATGATTTTTGTTTGATCATTGCACTGAGTGCTGTGAGACATTCTCCCACTATTTGGACTTAACACATTTTCCATATATTCCACCAATTTTTTAATGCATTTTAAAGTAGTATTATTAGCTACATATAAGTTCAGTCCACTTCTTACCTTAAAGTCTATTTTGTCTTACAAATAATGTATAAGTTCTTTAAAAGTTTTCTTTTGTCTTATTGCTTTATTTTCATTTATTTTTGCCAGGTATCTTTTCCCCAGTCTTTTCCTTCCAACTTTACTGTGTCTTCAGGTTTTACAAATTTCTTCTAAAATTGTCTAAAATAGTAGGTAATCGTACTTTAAAAATTCAATCTAGTTAACCTATTAACAGCCATCTTAATCTATTTGTATTTATTATAATTACTGATCTATTTGGATTTATTTCTAGTACTTTATTAATTTATTTTACAACTCTATCTCTCATTTTTGATACCATACTGGATAATTATCCTTTTATTCTGCCTTTTACTTTGGAGTTACACATTCTTTTCACTGTACTTTAGTTGTAATCCACAAAATTTTTTTAGTCACACCTGACTTAATGAAATATATAGTCAGCTGCTATCTCTATTTTCTTCCTAAATATAAACTTCTTAATATGCTTTAATTCCTCCCAGTCTTTCCCATATTACCCTATTATTGTTTAGTTTGCCAAAATCAGTCTCTACAGTTGCTGTTTCACATACTCGGGTTTACCTCAATGGTCATATGCCTTCTTTTATTTTATTCTTTTTAAAATCAATTGGAATCAATAATTTTTGACCTCAATAGTTCCCCTCCCTTCTCCCCTTGCTTTCTTTTTCTCTAATCTGTCATACTCATTTATGAAGATGTATTGTGCCCTCACTCCTGAATATTTAACTGAGATAATAATTTCCATATTAGCTGTTTAAGGGTATCCTCTTTAAGGTTTCCTGACTGTTGCAAATTGCAATACCCAATTTGTTTGCCAATGCAAAACCACTGAGGGTTTTGAAAGTCTCTACCTTCAGTCACATCACTCTGCTAAAGATTAGCACATCACTGCTAGAAAGAAGGCGGCACTGAGAGAGCAGGGAGCATGCAGGAAGCTGTGAGAGTGGACCACGCAAGGGGCAGGGCCAACATCACTGAGTAGCAACTGTGGGTGAGGGAAATGGAGACAGGCAGGTGCGGGGGACTCTGACCAGAGGGAATTTCCAAAACATGAGGACGAAGATTCATTTAAAATTTTAAACTAAGATGATGGCAGGGGCTGGAGGAATGGCATAGCAGTTAAAGTGCTTGTCTTGCAAGTACAGGCCCTGAGTTCGATTCCCCAGCACCACATAAAGCGGGGCGTGGTGGTGCATACCTGTAATCCCAGCACTTGGGAGACTGAGGCAAGTGGAGTCCAAAGCCAGCTTGGGCTCCATAGTGAGTTCAGGACCAGTATGGGCTACAGAGTGAGATCATGTCTCAAAAAAGAGGATGGCAGAATTATAGTTGGATTTATTACCACTCCACCAGGAAAACCTTTCCTTCCCTACATTTGACTATATTCCTGTACTTGTAAGTTCCACAAGGACGACAGAGACCACAAATACCTCGCTCAGCAATGTGTACCAGTACCTCCACAATACTTGAAACAGAGTAAATACTCAAAATTTCCTGAGCCAATAAATAGTGAGGGCAAAGGGAAAGAGCAAAAGGGGAAATAACAACTCCTAAAGGTCTAGAGTGTTATTCTAACTCTTCTATGATCCAAGCATCGTAAGTCACATTTAGAGATGATAAAAGAAACAGACTCTGGGGTTTGAAGGCATTCAAGGTAACAGAGTTCATGAGTCAGACACGAGGTTCAAATATGAGTCTACCTCAACTCAACTTCTGTACCCTTCCACTACAAAGAGAGTTTATACAGGTGATCATGTGACAAGCATTTACTTCAGGATGTGTGAACTCTGAAGGTGGGACTCAAGCAAGGGTGCATGGATACCACATAAACCAGATTCTCTAACCTGTCCTTGAGTTTGCCTGCTGATATCAGTTACTTCTTCATGGCCTTAGGATACTCATGAGTTCCTGTTGTAATTTATTATTTTTCTTCAATGTTATTTAATTACTTTTGTATAAATAGCTATTTAAGGTGTATCTTCTCCTACTATTCTAAGTTTCAAGGTCAGGGGAGTCAGGGTTAAGGCTTACTTTGGTCATTGCTAATAAGCCCAACCTCTACTACAGTGTATTATATCCTCTGCTCTAATATTAGGTACTTCATTTTTATATTTAATAAATACTTACCCAGGTGTGGTAGTGGATGCCTGCAGTCATAGCACTTGGAAGGCTGAGGCAGGAGGACTGCAAGTCCAAGACCAGCCTAGGCTATATAATTAAACCATCTCTAATAAACCCAAACCAACCAAGCTAGGTCCAGTGGCACAGGCCTGAGAGGCAGGAAGATCACAAGTTCCAGCCCAGCCTTGTCAACTTAGTGACCTAGTGGGAACCTGTCTCAAAAAAAAAAAAAAAAAAAAAAAAAAAAAAAGGGATGGAATATAGCTCAGTGCAAAGGTCCTGGGTTCAACCCTCTGTCATCCACCCGTCCCACACACATACTTTAGGCATGTCTGTGACTTCCAGGTAGTTTGGGGCAGTATGGGTACAGCAAAGAACAAATCAGACAATATTTCTACTTTTATGGAGCTTATATGTAAGTCTTCAGGGGAAGACTGACAATGATAAATAAACATATGGAATCTCAGGGGGAGGTAAGTATATTGAGAAACAAAGGTAAGGTTGACGAGAATGGTCTAGGTCAGGGACCTGTGATGTGACATTAGGGTGGTGAGACAGTCACACATGAACAGCACGGAGCACACACTGGCTACTGCTGGAACAGGATTCCTGGCAGAGAAATGGCAAGTTCAAAGGCCCGAGGTAGAAATGAAGCAGAAGCAGGGCAAGCAAGAAGGCTAATGGGGAGACAGGCTGGGGGACATGGAGGTGAAGGCAGACTCATGGAGCACCATGTAGCCACAGTGAGGACTCTAGCTTTCATTCCAAGTCACCTGAGACATCATGAGTAGAAAAAGAAAGCTAGTATTTTAGGAACATCATTTTAGCAGCTGGGTGGGGGCTTCCTGGTAGGACAAGACCTAGGATAAAGACCAGGATACTGGTTGGGGTCTGTTGCAATAATTCTAGCAAGGAGTAATAGTGAAATGGGGCACAGGAAAAGGAGGGGTGAGAAAAATGAGGAAAAGAATAAAGAAGATGAGAAGGCAGAGGTGGTGACAGACCCCTGAAGCCGTGAGTGGGAAATTATGTCACCCCCACTGCCAAGCTGGGTACCTTGCACAAAGGACTCAAAAAAACACGCAACCAACTGAGTTCACGAGCAATACATAGGCACAAATGCAAGCAATTCTACTATTTGTTCTTTGCCATTCTGAAGATGGGTGAGATGTGCTCACCTGCACTGAAATCCTAATGAGAATTTCTTAAAAAGAAACATCATTACACAGAATAAGCTGAGTTTCTATAAAGATCTTTACAAGGAAGGGGGAGAAAACTGTGAAGACAAAATGTTAAAAGTCCCATATCTGCACAGGACATAAGGGGGATGCAACCTGTGTTCACACTCCAACATCTGGGCTCCCACACAAATTTGTGTCACACACAAGATCAATTGCATCTGTATTTTACAGTGTTTACTGAAATTATTTATGCTTAGAATTTAAAATTCTAGAACCAAAAAAGGAACGTCCCAGCTGACTCCTGTTCACAAAATAAATAACCTAGAGCTGATCATATATTTTCTGATAAAGCTTGTACACTCTTATATTGTTAAGGCAAGCACCTAATTCCTTTAGTACTATTCCACATATTAACTTCTGAACACATTCCAATCAAATTATTTTAAATTATGAGCGGAAAGAATTTAGAATAGGGAGCATCTGTACTTTTCTAGTGATTACGGGGCAGGAAATAATTTAAGAATGGGAAACTGTGATCTGACTATATAATATGTCAGATTTCACTATCACTAACAGCATGATGTGTCCTAAATAAGCAAAACAGCAAAACGAGTAGGGTAACACCTTTCCCTTTTTTTAACTTCCTGGAGCAAAAAGACCTCAAAAGAAACCGGCATGTATAAAGACACATATAATCACAATGGCAGGACAGGCACCCTGAAATGACAGTACTGCATTTATCCTGTGGAAAGGGGGGTGGGGGTTCATTTCTTTCCTAAGCTATGTGAACTAAATGCCATTGATGTTAAATTCTACTTCTCACATAACATACTTCAGAGAAGGGTACTGAAGAGAGGGACAATGACTGAATTATTTATAGAATGCTATCAATTGTTGGAAAGGTCCCCCAATGGAGGGAAACCCAAGGAAATAATGAAAGCTACAGTGAGGCCGGGCTTAAGAAACAACCAGTGATTACAAAGGGATGGTCTTATTTCAAGCAGGAAAGAAGGTGATGTTTGTTTTGCTCCAAATCTCATGAGAAGACAAGAAAGAAAGGGAGCAAAACTTAGGCAAAAATAAATAAAAGTTACAAATACATTTGGTGGATCTGGTTTGCTGCAGAGGTGGCAATGGCTCTCCCAAGTGGTAACATCCATTCTTTATTTTCCAGGCAATGGTATCACAGCTTGTGGTCGGTCTTGGCTCCCCTGCCTCTCAGTTCTCTGAATGCCCTAGAGCTCTCCAGAAGTCCCTGGAGGTCCTCGGAAGCAATGTATAGATCCATAAAAGACAAAGCCAAGATGCGATTCATTAGTACAAAAAGCTTGATTGGAAGGAGGCAAGAAACTTCAAGAATGAGATTTTACATTATCCACTGCAATGACCCAGGCAACTCTTAATTCTTAGTAGCACAAGGAGTTAGTCATACTCAGATTGAATTATTAAATATATCTCCTTTAAAAACAGGGCGTCTGTTAAAGCCAACAGGAGGTATGATAATCAGTTCCCATATTTACAGAGGTTGTTTCCTCTTTTATATGATATTTCATTTATTTACCAAAATTGTAGCTGTACTTTCCTGTGAATTTAGAAAAATAAGACTGAAGACTTTCTCTAATTCACATGTTTATTTACTTTTTTCCAGAGACTTTACCTTTGCCATAAAGAAAACTCAAAAACAAAGGAGACGGCAGAGGGTTAAATGCACCACTGTGAGGAGATAACCACAGGAGGTGAGAATCTGAGGCAACTTTTTCAGGCAGGGAACCTGACAGCTGACTGCATTTTATAATTCCAAAACATTAGAAGGCTGGACAACTCTAAGCGAATGCAAACCAAGCAAAACATATTTTTGCTACAGAGAAGTGAATTGCACAGGTGCTTATGAATTTTACATATATACAATATTTAACTTAATTTGGATACCATTATTTCAGTAAACAAATCTAAACTACCTCTAGTTCAGCTAATGAAAAACATATTTTATTTTTTTAAGAGACTTCATCACTTGGTAAGTTTCTCTGGAGGTAGATTTTTACTAACATACTTAGGACTGACAGGCTTTAGAATTTTAAGGACTGTTGTCACATACTAAAATAACCATAGCCATCCACAGGAAAAAAAGATTCAAATAGTTTCAGGGAAATCAACACTGACAGTTGTTGCCTTCCATAACAGATAAACACATTAGCCAGGCTCTGGCTGTTAAAATAGAAAATCCAAAGCAAACAGCAGTTGCAAAAAGAAGCTTTTATGTAAACATTACTAGTTCAAATAGTGGTCTGTGCCAACCTTCCTTCTGCCTGGAATTCCATTACAGATGCTTGACTATCGACTGCAAGATTATGTGTGCTTAAGCCACAGAGGCCCCTCGATTGTTTGTTTCAAATCAAATCATGTTATTAGGTCACAGATATTAATTTCAAGATACAGATTGCACTCAAGGCTCATAATTCAACCTAACTTATGATATGAGGAATTTGGTTGGGATAAAATAATTTTCAATCAGAAAAGAAGTAGGTAAAGCCCTCCATTTTGTCATTTCCTCTCTGTGTCCTCAGATGATAAGGGCCCTTTTCCCCTCACACCTGACTCAAAGTTACCACAGTCATCATTCCCTCTGTATTTCTTCTACAAGTTGATGCAGCCAGAATCAAGCCTTTCACATTTCCCATGTTACGGAGAGTCGTGCCTTTTAACATATGATTGGAATACCTTTGAGATCAAGGTCATAGTGATGTCTTGGCCAAGGATTTTAAAAGGATATAATGAGAGAAACAGAGAAGTAAGGGATTAAAAAGTGTATGGTTAGTACGAAAAGAAAAAAAAAAGGAAGGGAGGAAGCAAGGAAGGAAGGTAGGAAAGAAGGAAGGAAGCAAGAAAGCAGCGAGGCAACGCATGAGAAAAACATAAACAACATGGTGCACGACTAGCTAGGCAACTCTTACTTAAATGGCTGATTACAATGCAACCTCTGCTCACAGTTTCTTGGCAAGTTAACAGTAAGTCACAACCTAAAATAAGACACAATAATGGCTACTTCAAAAGACCTTCTTATATTAGTACTTAATATTCAGTTGTGCTTAGTTTCTAAAATGTTTTCATATAGAGAAGACATTTTCTGTGCAAAAATGTTTCCCAGAGAGATGGTACCCCTGCCTGATAGGTAAGGGGTCCGAAGGTGGGAGAGGTTAAAGACCACTTGGCATCCTGTCTCACAGCACAGGAGAAGGAAGTGGGAAGAGACCCAACACATGTCCCAGCAAGCTTTGTGTGAACATGAACAGGCTGCTTCTAGAGTGTCTCTTTCAAGTTGTCTTCAGGGCTCCCTGGATATGGTCACTGTTGAGTTTTAAAAAGCAATAGGAAAAATCGATTGAATGACTCACTTTTCTCAGTTGCATTAACTTTTTTCAGGCCACTGGGGTACAATTTACTAAATTACCTCTTCCAGAACACTAAATAATACCCTAGTGGGTCAAAGAGTAAATGCACCTCTGGAAAGTGAGCCATTTATTCCCTCCTTCCCTGTAGTACCAGATGTAATATGTCCCCGATGACAGAAATATTAACCCATTTCCATTAAAAACTCAAGAAGCTGTCCCACACTAGATAAAATGAGTATGGGGGAAGCTTTGGAAGATGGAAGGGCAGATGACAAAAATCTCCTATAATCCTGCCTACAATACCATTAGAAAGACAACATGAACTTACATGAAAATACTTGTTTTTGATTCACTGGAGCTTAATTTAAGCAAGACCTCAAAATAGAATAATAAAAAACACTCAAAGCCAATGTTGTCAGGGAGGAGATGGGCAGGCTACCATGATGACTAGTTTCTTCCTGCACATGTGTTAAAAACTAAGCCCAAACATTTAGCTTGGTTATGCAACTGCATACGTATCCTAGGCAGCCGGTGTTTCACATACATCATTACACTATAGGCTACCCCTTCCTGAAAACAAAAATTTCTTGGTTGACAAGTAAGTATATTATTCCTTCTCATCTCCTAAAGCCTCTGAATAAATTGCCGAGTTCCATTAGAAATAGCTGTCGAGTTATTTAACATGTGGGAGGCACTTTAACAAAGACAAACTTTTCAGTTTTCAGCACTGTTAGTCTCTTACTCTTCTGGAAGACGGCTATGCAATGAAAATAAGACAACTTTAATTTAAGAATCACCCAGCTTCTAATTAAGCTGCCATAGGCAGCTGGTTGGATAAGTTTTAATCAGTTTCAATCACCTATTGATTGGTATACTGAAGCCTAAAAAATTAAAAGTAAAAGATGATTGGGGAATTGTCCCATCTCAGAACAACAGTAGAGGCCTCTGTAAATAACTCCTCTTTTAACCATCAGCTAAATGAACACTTCAATACTGCAGTACAAAGTCTTCTGCAAAATTACTTTAACTAACAAGCAGAAATTTATCAGCTTCAGCCAAAATCAATGCTGAAATCAATTTGAACACTGGTTGTGTCTAAAGGGGCTCATTGGCAATTTAGGGAAATTACACCATGTAAATGCCTGTGCTTTAATTGAACAGTTTCATCAACTAGGCTGTGATTGCTGTCCATTTATTTATTTACTTTCACTGCAGAGACCATTCTGCAAAGGAATGGCTTTTGTCAGGCGGGAGAGAGGCACTTTGTCTTCATTTTGTGCACTTTTGTGATAACAGACTGCACGGAATGGACGTATCATGACCAGGATCAAAATAAACCAGAAGAGACTTTTTTCTTTAACCTAAAAACTGAATAACATACACTACTCTCCTACCTTGCACCAGCTGGGGACAGTCGTCTTTTAAACATTAATGGGAAGGAATGTGAGCGACATCCCTGTTCATGGCACTGTCTTTGTGCCAAGCGCCAAGCATGTGAAGCACTTGAGAGCATCAAGCTCTTTTTGGTATATCTTTGGTAACAGCCAAAACTAAACTGTATTAGGATGTTCACCTTCAAGAATGAAGCAACACTGTGCTCTATAGAGTCCTCCGAGATTAGTCGAGAGAAAGCACTACTGTCTGTCTCAGCCACTAGGGCAGTAAAGCACACAGAACCTACACACATTTTTAAAACAAGGTAAGTGGGAGGAGGAAGCAGAAAGGGTTTAAAGTGAGAGAAGACTTTACAAAGACCTGCAAGCCCAAAACATCAACACTGTTCCAGAGTCGGCTTAAATATATTCACATTTTATGCTCTCAAAATCAGGGACATGAAAAATACCAAAGGCAAATTTCCAGAGAGTTTCACGTGACTGAGACTACAGAATCAGCATTAACATTTCTCACACCAGATTAATCAGTTATTGCAAAGATTACAAGTCCCGTGCAAGGAAGGCAGAGGACAGACAGCTGTTTGCTCAGACAGGTATCATGTAAAGTCCATGTTGCTGATGCGCAGAATAAAACCATAAAGTACAGCTGTGATCTCTTTGCTAGAAAATATCAACAGAATTTCTTAGGC
This sequence comes from Ctenodactylus gundi, assembly GCA_004027205.1. Lineage (NCBI taxonomy): Eukaryota > Metazoa > Chordata > Mammalia > Rodentia > Ctenodactylidae > Ctenodactylus > Ctenodactylus gundi. The sequence continues at coordinate 1,082,822 of PVKB01000084.1, read as the reverse complement.
TTGTGCATTGCTGGATCTAAGCCAATAGAATCAAAATGCAGCATTGCGAGGAAACAAAGAAATGAGACCGCCTGGGTTCCAGTGGTCATCCTATCCCCAACTTGCTCTAAATCCTCAGCAAAATCCACTGCATCTATGTTTCACTTTCTTTTTCAGTCAAGTGAGGACGATGACCTGCATTCCAAAACTGCTGTGGGACAATGCAAGACATGTGACGGTAGCCCAGTTTGGAAATAAAAATGTGAATCGCTATGGCTCTGAGCATTTCTGGTTTCAAGCATACCCAGGTGGCAGAGACAGGAGCCTTTTACATTGGTCTTGGAAGTAGCAGTGAAACTGGGCCTTTCTGTCACCCCAGCTGCTATGTTCTGCAACCATTCACTAAGAATTAACTTCAAAAAAGTTAAAAGGCAGAAGAAATTAATGGTGTACACAAATTAACTCAGTACACGTGTTTGTGGTAAAAAGTCATTCAGAAATCTTACCCTTGTGTAGTTTTCTCTAACACTATAAAATTTCATCGACTATAGTTTTGTTACTAAGACAATATAAAAATATATCTTATTTATAATTTTTAGATAACTTTTCTGAAAACTTAATTATGGTTTAATCAGGGCTTTATGTTTACTGACTAAGTATACTGTTCCATTTTGCTGCTACAGTTAACAGTTGTAATAGAATCAGTACGTTTGAAAACTTACACAATACATATTTTCCAAATACACTAAGCTTGTTAAAATGCTATATTGATTGTGCCCTAAAGCAAGTTCTAATTTTGTCTGAACAGTTTTTCATTTCATTATTTGAATTCACAAAACAAAAGCCATGAATTCCACTTTTAGCAATAATACTGTGCATTCTTTTCCTCTCTTTCTGCATATCTGACAAGGGAAACAATAGGAATTTCACAGTCAAGAGGATAATATAATCCAAAGTCACATTTAAAAAACAACTTAATATTTGAGAAAAACTTTATGCCTAATACCCACAACCTAAATCTTTATTGCTATTTTTTCTGACTTAGTAACCTATTCCTCCAATTCAGTGTTAGTATACTACACAGAACCTCAATATTTCACTCCAGGAAGGCAGCAATTTAACAGGAACATGGTCTCTGACATTAAAATAACCAGTGACAGAGCAAAGAAAAAAAAAACCTGTAGTAAAAAGTTATACACAGTAAATGCCTTTTGGACTTTCCAGTGAATTATTTTCTAAAAAAGCAATTTAAGTAATTGCCCTAGATGCTACAGTATACAAATATTTGCTTGTGAGATATGCCAACCAAGAGACTACAATTTTCTAACACATCAAATACTGCCAAATAGCCTCAAATATTTAGTGCGTCTTACTAGACAAGCAATGCATCACCTCCATTAATAAATTAACCTAGGAATTCAATTATCGAATTCTAAGTTTCCAATAGTAAGGAGACCCAAAGGACAGACCCAACATCCAGCTGTGCTGCAATAATGGTGCCAGCCAAAGAACGGTCATGTCGACATCTACTAAAGAGCTGCCCAAACGCACAACTTGGACACGGCTCATCATTGACTTTCAGAATTACTCATCAATTTATATCTCATATCCAAAAATAATTTGGGTTGAAAATTGCAAAACTCACAAGCTGAATGGAAAACAGAAAAACTAACTTAAGACCCACTCCCAAAGAACTCTCAGTATGAGAAGACCTGAGTCCTAGTGGCTTGACCTTGGGAGTGTCACTTAACCCTTCCAAGATTCTTCTCATTAGTGAAAAGGAGTAACACCATCCTCTTAGCAAAGACTAAAGACCCAGCATGATCACACCCATGAATCACCTCACTGTTTCCTGAAAACTCTTCCTGCAGCTGCACCGGTCAAGACACAGCACACTCACGTCCATCACAGAGCTTCTGTCTCAATGGTTCCTTCTGCCTGGAAGGTTTTTCTCCTATATTTTGACTGGTTCCTTCCTGATCTTCTGGTTTCAGCTCAGATATTTTAGGTAAGCCTTCTCTAGGTATTTCTTCTATATCCCTTGTCACATGCACTGTCTGCTATCATCTTTACTTCAGTACTTATGTCCTTGATTGTTACCTGTTTGCCCCACTAGTATAAGCAGGAACTCAGAAAACTTGACTGTCTTGGTCACTACTAGATTGCACATGCTTAGAAAAGTCTGTGGCACACAGTGACACTCAGTAAATATTTGTTCAGTAAATAAATGAATACGCAATAAAACAGAATTTAAGAGAACACAACCAAACACCACTCAACACAGGATTTTTATGGTCACTGAATTCAGATCTGGAGCTTTTGATCAGGGAACAAGTTGTGTGGCCATCTCATGTCCAAAGGAATTATTTTCTCAGATGTTCAGAACAACAGTCGGTCCCCTGATGGTAGGGGAATTCACCACCTCCCAGGGCCACCCTACAAAGGACAATACTTGGTGTCCTTTATTAGGCTGTGAAGACTGCCTCTACAGGTTAGTTTCTGAAACACTAATGTCTAATGTAAGTAGGTCTGTGCTGAGTACTGTGAGGACTGCCAACAAGGTGATTTGGACATTACACTCTTTTAGGGAAGTCTATCTAATGAGAGAGTAGCCAGAGAAGGACATTACTCACACTGACCAAAGGCAGACTCACAGACATTCAAGACAGTATCTGGTGTCCAGCCTCTAGGAGAACACAAGCAAACCTGTTTATCCACAAGGATGCCTTCAGATTTGCAATCAACTGTCATGGAATACTTAACACTCTCCTCTTCAAGTCTCAGCCAATTTCTTCATCTTCTGAATTCAAATATCAGTTCCCTCACGAGGATGCTCTTAATTTTTTCTGAGGATGGAACTAACTCATTGGTCCCTCCCCCACCCACATATAGACATGTAGCTTCATCTGTGAGGCCCTGTTCTTACTCATGGAGAGAACTTCTGCATCTTGCAGGACACAAAGCCTTTGATGCCCCACATACTCAGAACTTGGCTGTTCAACCAATGGATGGAAGAGGATTGAAGGGGTACAATTCCTAGGCACCTCATTGTCTACCCATGCTCCTTTTGGTGCTCTCTGAGCTATCGACATCTTTCTGTCAGCTTAGCATCCAGAAACAGACCCATGAATCCAAAGTGGGACACTGCAGGAAGAAGTCACACCCAGATGTTATGCCTTCCTAATGCAGCCAAAGGATGGATTCCAAGGGGAAACTAGATGTCTTCCAGCCCATGATAATGGATGTGTACTAAGGTGATGTTTACTTGTTCATAATCACTTTTGCTAGAGACTCCAAATTTCTTGATAAGGGAAAGCATTTTATTAAAATAAAATACTACAAAGAAGTCTTGCCATTTCAAAATTATTTTTCCCCGAAAGGAGGAGATGGTGTTGAAACACTCAGATTCAGCAAATTCTTACTTGAAATATTACCATAATGTATTGATTTTTGCCAGACTCAATTGACTGAAAAGTTGTTTGTATAGCAATATTGGCCAAACCAATATACTAGAACAATTTTGTTACCCATAGTAATCAAGTGCATTTCTGAAGTATAATTATACTGTCATAAAAATAAAGCCAAGATACCCTTTTCCAAGCAATAAAACTATAGGGGCTATAAAACAGAAAGAAGAAAAGGCTAAATAAATGAGATTTTTAAAAATGAAATTTAGTGTCTTTCAAAAACACCATTACCTCCCTTCCTTCCCTTAAGCCACAGTTAACAAAAAATGATCAATACTTCAATCTAAATAAACTATTTCAATAATAGTTAATTCAGGTGGAAATAGAGTCTGAAAATCTCTGCTCAGCGACCTGCGACATCCTGTCATGTTGGTTGGATGCCAACAATCCATCATTGCCAAAACGGATAGGAGCATGTGAAAAGCTCTAGGAACACAGAGGGTTGGGGAGGCCACGGTGGGAAAGATGGAGAGAGAAAATCATGAGCAGAAGTTTATTCTTTACATTCTAATCAATGCAATACACATTATGGCATGAAACAAACCTGTATCAGTGAACACTGAGAAAAGGAGAGAGGGAAACATACATAATTAATTTTATTTGACAAATACCCATTGATTTTCTGAAAACATTAATATCCTTACTTGGTACATGATACTATAATGCAATCCAACCACACACAAGTATTTAATTTTGCATTAGGACAATGCCTTGTTTGTTTGTTTAAAATAAGATTCTGGTTGCAAGGAAAGGGATCGTCATTTGTTTAGAAATTTTAAGTCAAAATAAATCAAACAATCACCCCAGCTCTCAGGTCAATATCAAAACCATTTAAAACCTCCTCTTAATTTGTAAGAGGCATGTCAGGGGGAAAAAAAAAAGCAAAGAGTTGGGTCACTGATGTAGTCATTAAAGAAGCTGAAACCAGGCTCTATTATCTCTTTTGGTTTGATACTTTCAAGCTGGCTGATGAAAGAAGTCAAAGTGTACTGGGTACCATACGGTCTTCAACAAAGTCATGCCTCACTCAACAATGGGACACATTCTGAGAAAGGTGTCACTGATTTATTTAGTTTTTGCGCAAAGGTCATACTTATACAAACTATGATGGCTACAATGTCACTAGGCAATTTAACCTCATGGGACCACTGCTGTGTACATGATCCATCATTAATCAAAATGTTGTCATTTGACATATGACTGTATTTTCATCATCAAGAACACCCTTTTATTATGCCCTTTAGGAATCCTATATCTTGAAATATTTTACTTTACTGAATAGTATTTAATTAGACAATTCATGCATTTCTCATCTTATACAAATGACTATCAGAGCTTCTAATTCTCATTACATAAATCATATTACTATAAAGAGGTGAATATAATTCCAGTCTCTAGGGGCAACCCCATTCAGGGGTCCCCTCTCACATAGTGGGAGCTTTTACTTTTCTGTCCTGTCTTTCTTAATAAAGACCTCTCCTAAAGCTTGAAAAATGTACATATACATATATTTCCAGGCTTCCAACATAAGCTTTCTTTAGTTGGTCTCTACAGCTACACATCTCAGGTAGAAGACAACAGTTCCCATGGCCTCAGTTACCACCAAGGATCACCCCAGCCTACTCCCTGGGGATGTCACTTAGGATAGATAAGGCAACAGAAAAGAAGAAACCTACACCTTTGAGAATTACTGTCTCTTCCTTTTTCTAATTGTTTCTAGAAAATAATTCTTGAAGAATAGTATGGTTTTTCAGTAATCATTCTATGATATTCACAATACAATCTTTAAGATACTACATAGGCAGAGTATGTATGACCCATTATGTCACAGGAAATTCTACCCCATGTCCAGACTAGATTCTTCACTGTACTGTAGGAAAAAACTGGAAGTAGAAAATTCTACTGTTTTGATAATTTGCATCCTATCTTAAATAATTTGCTAATAATATGAAGATTAGAGTACTACAAAAGATGATTTTTCAGTGACTGTTGGCCTAACTTACTAGCACAGTTTCATCCTAGGAGTTGCATATTGGTTCATCTCTAAACCCAAAGCTTGAATGACTCCATCAAACAATGTTCCCAGGAAGCAGACAGAGTCCAAGCGAATGGCTTTGGAGTCAGAAGACACTTCCAACATAAATGAGCTTATTAATCATTCCCACTTCAATGTGATGCACTATCCAAGAAAAACAGGACAGACTGACTAGTATGCTGGACCAACAGATGTTAAGTACTCAAGGTTCACCATCTTCATAAAAATAATTCAAATACAGGTCCCTAGTTTGGAAATCCCTGTCCTTCTAAGTAAGTGCTCTGAAATAATCACACAGCCTCTAGAACTAGTTGGATGTGAGGGGAATCCACCTCAGCAAGAGCCCTGCTAGGACTTGACTGAGAAGACCTGCCCTTGCCTCATTCGCTTCTCGGCCAAGCATCCAAGTCCATGCTGAGTACCCTAGAAAACACAAGGAAAGCCATGGCCTCAGCTTGACCTTCTGAAACCGTACTGCGTGGGGAAGCACAGGGCAAAAAGAGAAGAGATGCCATGGAGAACGCTGGTGATGCCACATGGCCATACAACGATGAGCCCTCATATCTTCCAGTGGGAAATGGGCTTTCCCTTATACCAGCTGTTCTATAACCATCTGAAATGAATTATGACAAACAAGAGAATGCTATAGAGCATTTAGAAAAATCATTGTGAGATAATATATAAGATAAAATAATAAGCCTTGTTTATGATGACAAATGACACAACTGGAAAAAACGACACAGACTTGCAATATGTATCATCATATAAATGCAGAAATTCTCAGAGTTAATTCAACACAACTGTAGTTTTATATGATGTTTACAGATGTTTCTCGGAGCCCAGGGCTAACCAAGTGGAGAAAATCCAAGTTTTAAGCAATTTTTAAATTATCAGTACTACCATTATCAGTAGCTTACATTTAGTGTTTGTCACAGTGCTACAATTTCTATGGGTTATCATCTAGCCTCACAACAACCTCACAAGATAGATACTATTATTATTATTCCTATTTTATAGATGAAAAAAACCAAGGCAGGAGATATTATATAACTTGCCCACAGTCATACAGCTAGCTAGTGGCAGATGGAGGATTCAAACTCAGAGCCCCATACTTAATCACAAACATATACTGTTTTCCACTTCCTTAACATTTTTGAAATTCATTATGAACTCTCAGGGAGGCAAAGACATAAGTTTTTCCTGAATTTCATTAAAAAAAAAAAACATGTAGCATGCTGTGGGAAACAGAATACTAATGAAACTGCATCAATGACCCCCAAATTACCTTCCTTCTAGACTTTGGTTATGCACTAGCCTAAGACATTTTTGTTATGATCTACTTAGCATAAATCAATAATCCAAGACGTATCAACTTAAAATTATCTGGTTAGGTCACCATCATGAGACAGCAAATAGCTCAGCAGGGGACAGCACACAGAATCCCAGTTATCAATTGGTTCACATGGATGGGACTGAAATTTCATATTGTGCAACTGTGGAAAACATCTAGACTTACACAATGAGAATGCACCAACTAGTAAGTAATACACACTGCAATTACACAGGACAGCACATCCCTCGAAATGTATAACATCTCATCAAGTAAAGCGAATGAGACTCAAATATTAAACTTTTGCTTTTATTTAATACTCTATTACAATGTATTAAAAATGAAATAGGCCCATTAGGCAGTTTTGTTACCAATGAGTGGATTTTCCTGTATTTCCTTCATCTAGTTTACGTGGCATAGCATTTAATGTAATCATTTTGCTTGAAAAAACAAAGTTTTTATGGTCAACACCATTAAGGTAAACTTAGTGTAGGAGAAATCCAGTCACAACACACCAAACTGTGTTTTACAAAGACTTCAGTAGATGCTCTCTTCTTGACTATACTATTTCTTTGTTCTGAGATAACGGCAGAGACATAAGTGCAACAGCACAAACTGGGGCCCAAGCAAAGCAAAGCTTAATAGTCAGGGTCCAGGGGTCATGCGATGGTATAGGTGTGGGTACAGTGGTGCACACTTGAACTTAGGAGGCTGAAGTAAGAGATCATTTGGGCTGAAGCAAGAGATTGTGTGTGTGTGTATGTATTTCACAATTAAAATAATTTTAAAAACACATCAATATAATTTCATGTTATAATTTTTCTTTAGGGGATGGCCAAGCTATTTCCACTTTCCTATGTATTTCCCCTTTTTATATACGTTTCAACTTGGTAGAGGATTAAAATTTTGACATCTGTGCTACAAGTATAGCTTAATGGTACAGCACACACAGGCTTCGAGCCATAGCACCAAAAACCGAATATCTAGGATACTGTGTCTAAAACATCCTGTGCTTGCATTTGTTATTCTTATGATCCCTCACCTCCAAGGTAAGTCAGAATGGCAATTCACAATAGGCCTTCAATCAGGGAATATAAAGCTAAACATCAGGTAAAATAACACAGATGAGAAGTTAGGAGTCTAAAGTTATGTTTTAAGATTCCACTTGAAGCCAACAAAAGGAATCCAAAGTTGCTAGACACCGCCCCTGCTGTGTTATATCTGGCTGCCAGCACAGAAGGGTCAAGACAAAAGGCGAAGCTTTGAAAGCCACTCCTTCCAGAAACTAGAGAAGTAAACAGGAGTGCATACAGTCTCACATTCTTTCTAAGAGCTTTCAGAACAGGGTAAAAAATTCAAGTCAGAGAAGGGAAGATGAGGAACAGCTCTACTCCTGCAGCGGGGTTTCCTGGAGAGAAGCCTCCTTGACCCGGCAAAGGCCAGCAGCAGCCACGGTACACAGGACAGGCTGGTCCTCCAACCCTCGAGGGTGAGGCCCAAGCACAGCGTGAAACAAAAGCTATTCTTTATTTCTCTGAGTTCTCATAGTGAAAAGAACTTAACTTTCAGGCCAACTAATCACAATACCCAATCATCTATAGAAAAAAAAATCTAAATACATGAATGTCAGTTCTCATAGGACTATTTTTGGGATAAAGGTCTTACACCCTACCCTACCCTACCTGACTGGAGCCCTGGGATACATGGCTGCATCATATGACTTCAAAGGAGCTTCTAGACTCCAACCCTGAACCCCGTGCCAAGGCTATCTCTATATATGAAGACTGTCCTAGGATTTCAGGGTCTGACCCTACATGGCCATAGGACAATAGGGTAATGCTTATTTGTATTCATGTGGCTAATCAGAACTTAGAATTCTAAGAACATGAGTAATCAATTAGAAAATAAATTAATTATTTTACAACTCTGAAACTATAGGTTAATATCGATGTTAAAATATCTAAGGTAAAAAACACAATGATAATGGGATGCAGGGTTGGTGTATATATGGAAAACAGCTCTCCAGAGAAAAGCCTTATTACTCCCTCAGGGCTTCCTAACAGAGTACAGATTTTTTAATTCCTAGTGGAATATTTTTCATACACCACTGCAGACTATTAAGTACCAGATATTACATTATGTAGCTTAAACTTTGCACTACTGCACGAGAAAGACTTCCCTGTTGAGAGAACTATTTTTTACGGTTAGCATTTTTTTAATACGAAAATGAACACTCCTTTAGGGTAAGATCACTGCAACTGGAATTTGGGAGAGTTTTATAACTTAACATATTCATCAATGTGCGTGGAAATTCTCTCAGGGGAGCAGGCTGAGGAGGGAAAAAAATACAACAGGAAGAAGGCTTTTTAATAACTTAGAGTGTCGACACAGAGCAAAGCAATGGTATTTATAAGGCTGGGCTTCCACTGGGCGGAACTGTCAACAGGCCTGGGACCAACACAGGGTGCCAACAAGTTAAAAAAAATAGTGTTAAAGAGTGAGGGAAAATATGCATTAAACTTCAGGCCAGTTAAAGGTACATTTGCTAATGGTGAACTATTAAATGTTCGCCCATGAGAGATGCAGACTCAGAAATATTAAAAAGGCAATATAAATGCACTTTTCAGGCAATTCCTGGAAAATGGAAGATGCCTTACAGAATTCTGGAGTCAAATGTGGAAATAAAATCCAAGTGCTGGTGGTCATATAACAATTTTTGCCACTGAGTGCTTGGACACCCAACACTTGGAAAAAGTGGATAGAAAGTTTAAACAAAATTGACTACTCACTTGTAGACTGTACCTCCGTTGCCATGACCAAGGGTGTCTCGATATCGTATGTCTTGTTCATTCATCTCCACAAGAAAGAAAGAAAAACAAAAAGAGTGTCATGCTGTGGATGGAAATGTCAAGGAAAAGCAACTCCGGGCCATAAACAACAAGCAGGCTGGGTCATTTCAAGTTCAGCTGCAAGAACGAGAAGATCAATACAACATTTGCTGTCCAATTTATAAAAGACGATACCAAGGGACAAAGTGATGGAAAGTTTAATGACAATTTGTTTGCCTGGGTCATTTCATTAAAGTTTGATAAAAGGTGTCAAAATGGAATGATATAACATAGCTCCAAAGGGTCAGGTCAGAGGGACGGGGAAGAAAACAGGCTCCAGTACTGCACGCAGCCAGGGCCAGGCAACACTGCCCACGAGCAAAGCCAAACTTGGGCAGACAGCACATGCACATGCACACACACACACACACACACACACACACACACACACACGGAATAGCCAGAAATCTAATGCATAATCTGTAAATAAATCAGTTCCTGAAAACTCCTCAAGTGACCCCATAATTAACATTTAGCCAATGATCTTAATAATATTTGTGGTTTTTCCAGAGTCGGAAGAACTTTTCTTTGAGAGTGATAAATCAGTTTGTAACAATAACGGGATGGAAATCATATTATGCTGATGGAAAAATGCCAAATCAATGCACTTTAAAATGCACACATAGTCAAACATTACAATGCATAACGATGTAATTTTATACACTAAGGCAGTTTTATAATTTAATATACAAAGCTTCATGCACATTTTCTAGAAATTTCATTTTCATGAAATCTATATCAAAAATACCACTCTCCTTTTTATCACAACTGGTAGGATTATATTAGTACCTACAAAATAATGTTTTAGTAGAATTTTTAAGGAACACCCTAAATAATCATTTATCAAATGATTTTAAGACGAGTCAGACTCTATTGGATGTGTTCAGTAATTTTTTATGCACTGGTCCAACTGCTTCAAAATTAACTGCCAACTTTATTCACTAAGTAGATTTAATAAAGGTGTTATTTTCCATATAGCAAAAGCTTGGGAAAAGCCAAAGTAAGCCCTGAAAAAAATCAATATCCAGGGAATTACACTTCCCTGCATGGGCAGAAAATGGATGGAGTTTTTAATTCAATATCACTTTGAAAAAAATAGTTTGCTCTCAGACCATTATAGCAAAGCTTTAAATATTTGCTCTACTCTAAACTTTCACCAATTGAATAAAGCAAGGCTTCATTTATCAAGGGAAATATTTTTCTTCTACACATTTCTTAACTTGAAGCTTCAGAGAGCTGTGATAATTAGGAGTGTGGTGCAGGTAACAGAAGCAGCGTACTCTCCAAACCATTTTGCCAATCCCTAAAAGAATATCGACAGATTAATGTGTAAAGGCCAATTCAGCACCCAATTTATTTGTAGTACAACCTGATTGATGCAATTTACAATCAGCTAATTACTGTATTTAGGATCAGTGAAAAAATGACGAGCAAGCCAGAAAAACTGGCAACTACTCTCCCATTTGAGATAAATCTTGTTCTTCACTATCTTTACTCTACAAACACAGGGGGGAGAAAAACCTGTATAAAAAGATATAGCCTGAAGAAAATCACATTATCTGAACTGAATGATAAATATCCAAAAAAGCATGAAATAAAGCAGCACATTAAGTGACTCGAGATGCTAACAAACAGCGTTGCTATTTGGTCTCTTTAAACAATAAAGCATATAACACAGCTCAAAAGGGTCAGGTCAGAGAGACAGATAAGAAAACAGGCTCCAGTACTGCGCACAACCAGCACCAGACAGCACTGTCCATGAGCAAAGTCAAACCTGGGCAGACACCACACACGCACGCACGCATGCATGAACACACGCACGTGCGTGCGCATGCCAGCAATCTAACGCAAGATCTGTAAATAAATCAACCCCTGAAAACTCCTCAGGTGACCTCATAATTAACATTTAGCAAACTATCTTAATAACGTTAGTGGTTTTCCTAGAGTTGGGTACAAGAGGCCACTGGACCAATTCCCTAAGACATTTCTCCAAGTAATCCAAACACACCTACAACAACCTAATTTGTACCATTAACTGGCTTAACAAGCTATACCCTCACCAAGGCTGGAAGTAAATTTCTAGGAGAAATTTCATCCTTAGGTCTATAATTCTGAAGTAGCAGTACTGAAACATATGGGTAGGCAGGATATGATATAGAAGGATCCAGGCTCTAAGAGGGCCACAGTTTGTGATCATGTCCTCTCCCCGACTCCACAGGTGAAGGGATTGGTACGGATGTCTGCCATCTGTACTTACTTAATTACACAGACCTTTGTCTGGCCTATGAACCAACTGGTAGTATTTTAGTATTAAAAAGCATAACTCTTTTTCTTTTTGCTTAGTTAAATTTTCTAATTTTTATACAATATACAAACATTTCTCATGTTTTTTAAGTATTGGATGGGTTCTTGCTATGTTGCATAGGTTGTTCTTATACTAAGGGCTCTATGAATCTTCCTGCATCAGCCTTCTGAGTGCTGTATCTGTAGATACATGCTAACATACCTGGTCAGAAACAATATTTTTAATTAAAAACTATTACAGCAGAGCTTGTGACTTGATTACAAAAAACATTAGGATTTCATATCTAATCAAAATGGGCAATTTTAATCCATATTATGAAAAAAATCATTATGGAGATTAACAAATAACAATATCTTTGTCCTTTTTAGTTATATAAGCAATATTGACTTTTCAAAATGAATCAAAGAAACACTGCCAATTATGAAATAAAGATGGGATTTATAACCTATAAATTATTGCATTTAAATACTACAGCTGGAATAAAGAATCATAAAAATCAGTTTCACAGCATTTGTGACCATTTAGCCAACTCACTGAGTTCTACAACCAGTCCTAACAATTAGCCTAGGCTGAGAGACAGGCCCGCAGCACACTGTAGCGCAGGGCAACCAGTCTGGCCCAAGCCCAGCCTGGCTCTGGTGTGGAAAGAGGGGACAAATCCTCTCCCTTAACTGCCACTGTCCCCAGGAAGGCAAACCTTCAACTGGGAGCACTCACGAGAAACAGCCTAGCTCTGACGTTTGCTTTAAAAAAATTTTTTTTTGAATCACATGGCTTTTTGTATTGAAAAAAAGGTGAAATAAAGGTTTTGTTCAATAAAGATGCCAAAAGGTTTTTAAAAATTGGTCTTATTGTTTAACTTTTAAAAAAGCAAAGAAGCAGCAGAATAGTATCTGTGAACGAGGAAGAAGCAAAAGCTACCTCTATGCTAGCCATTGCATGGCAACAACCCAGAGAGCAGATATCCCAGGAGAAAGGGCCACTGGGCTCCGGAGAGGCGCAGGGGCCACAGGAGAGAGAGAGCTGATGGCCATCATGGGGCCACACCATGGTGGGCAGAGCGCACTGCAGAATGCAGACTCACGTGCATTCTCACGTGTACCTCGGTCTTCACACAAGGCTTAAGATGAGCCGCTAGATTCCAAAAATACTGCCTACTAACAGTTTTGATTGAGTTTTTAAAGCTAATTTTATAGGAAGCATCTATTTCCTATTCCTTCCCCCTTGTTTTGTACTGTTTTCCTAAACTGAAGGAGGTTTTCAAAACAACCATTGATGCAGCAAGACCAGAATTAGTTCTAGAACTGCAGCTTCACAGTAAATTTTCATTTGAGTTTATCTAGAAAAGGACAGTACTGACCCCCTCCTATAAAATATAAAAAAAACAAATGAGGAGAATCAACTGTAGAGATGTAAGGTTACAATCACACATCCTTGGACTAACTGAATTTAAAAAATCCTTTCAGTTGAGCCTTTGGGCTCTTTCTAACCAGCTTCAAACCCAGGACCGATGTTAAACAGGCAATGCCACACTGGATCTGAGAACAAAAAACATTCAGAAAAGACCAGTGAGGCTGATTTACAGCTATCAATAAAGCATGCCAAAAATATCTTTTGATTTATCTTTTTCAGCTGGAAAAATGAAATCCTTCACCAGAAAGTGATACAAGGAAAACAAAGCCTCCATTCCAAAGACCAAGTGTTCAACTTTTAAGACGGTGCACGATTGAGTCTGTTAATGAGATTAATGGAAAACATGAAACAGAATTCAACTATGGATTAGCAAAGAAAACATTCTTTGTTTACTGTCTGCCTGTGTTAAGAAGAATCAGCCATTCCTTATAAATCATTAAAATAAAAATGCTCAATTAATCCTTATTTTATATGTAAGACTGACAAAAACTAGTCCTATCACTAGACCTTTTGCTTCGCAAATCGAAGCAATAATGGCTTCAGAAAGCAGTCACACTCTATGAGCAGACAATTGGGGAGATTTAGTAAATCCCACTTTATAGAGCAGAGACTAATCGGAAAACACAAGCCAGTCAAATGTTTCTTATGAACTGTTGACACTATATCAATGCTGAATCAATTGGTGGCATTTACTCTGAGTGACAGAAAAGAAATAAATATTTATATCGCATAACCTATATCAATGAACCCAGGCAGAAAGCTATTTCTAACCTGTCAATATTTGATTATCTTGAAGAATCATGTCTCTTTCTTTTAATGATTAATATGAATTCCTTATTAAATCTAAGTGGAGGCTAGTGGAAAGGCAAATCATTATTAATGCTTGAGAGCATAAACCTCCAAAATAAAAAACTATGCTCAAGTGTTAAATATCATTAAATGTGACTTACATCTTCCATACCAAAGGGTGTCAATGTTCAGCTCAGAAATTTATTGATGCCACACAGTGCTCATTCCCTCACAGCAGCACCATCTCACCCACCGTGGATTGTAGTTACTCCGTATAGCACCAACAGAGGAATTAGTAGAAGGAGGCATTTTAAAAGCTCCCAAGGTTGGGGTGAGGAAGTTTGCTTTGGTTTGCTGAGTGAAAGTAAATATAAGAAAAGCTTATCTTTAAAAGAAAAAAAAATGCCATACTGTTTAATGGGGGGCTAGCACATTGCCAAGCAAAAGCAATAAACAACCTTGGAGTGTCAAAAATCATTGTCATGACAATCTCCCACCACAGAGAACTCACAACTGAGACCACTAAGATATTTATGGGACTAGGTCAGTTGTCAAAGCATTACTAACATTGCAGAAGACTTATTAATATTTTTTTGCAATGAAAAGAAACTGTTTTTCATTTTCAAAAGGGGAATGTATGACAGGTTATTTTCCATTGCCTGAGTTGAACAAATGTAGTTAAAGCTTCTTAATTTATGTCAGTTTTGAAATATATTTTCCAGCTGAAGAACACAAGTGACTTGTACATAAATTACAATTAGTTAACTAGAATGCAAGCATGTTGAAGATACATAAATATCCTCAGCTTGATATTTTTGTTTTTAGTTGGGTTTTCCTTCATACTGGCACTGCACATGCCAGGCAGCAGGGGATACAGAGGCAGACCTCAATCTCAACCGGCGATGAGCTGCTGAAAGGTAAAACTATTAGATAAATACTATCCAGAATCTGGGAGGCTGGGGTGTAGCTCAACAGTAAAAGCTTACCTTACAGGCTCTGAGTTTAATCCCAGTGCCACACACACACACACACACACACACACACACACACACGAATATTTGAGACTATCAAGATCATTCATCTAACACCAGATTCTCTCAGCTATATACAGAATATTTAAGGACCAGAATTCACACGCACTGGATGACAGTCAGCTATAAGAACCAGATTGACTTAATTTTCTCTAACTGTATTCAAAGGCTTGTGCGCTAACTAAGCAGGCTTCCAGAAGCCCTACCACAACAGCCGTCTGAAGGCCCACACATCTATTAGGCCACCATGTTACAGGTGATATTAAAGGACAAGCGTGAGGACCTGGCTTTGTCTTCTTGACATGCTCCACTACAAGTGCCTGATTCATGAAATGCCAATAAGGCTTGGGGAGGTCAGCGTGTGAAGGCACTGAATAAGCATCTGAGATAATTAAGATTTCAGCCTTCGAAACATGGACGGGAAGTGAACAGCAGTTAAGAAAATCAATAAGAGTCTTTTATTTGCAGTGACACAGATGTCTCAGTCAATAGAGCCTAATAGGCAGGCTTGATCGCAATGGACAGGCGCCTGCCTCCAAGGCTATCAAAGGGCTTCCACCATAACAAACATTAGAACGCATTTATGTTGCTATTGAAGAATCGAGGGCCCTGTAGGTAGCTTAATTTACCAGTGTATGTTTAAAAGCACTGTACTATTTCAGATGTGGCCATTTACTTGAATCAAAATTAGTGAGAAATAACTGGCCTGCAGGCCTGTTTGTCCCTCACCGGCTGGATTAGGTCATTCAGCTTAAGATGGCCTGCCAAACAGGCAAACCAAGGTCTCCGGGACCCCAGGGACTGCCTGTGTCAAAGGTCTGCTGTTCCCCTGCTCCCTAAAAAGCCAGTGCTGCGGTTCAGGACAAAAGGCGCTAAAGGAAGAAAGTCAAAGTTTTCCCTTTTCTCCCAAAAGACAGGAAACAGCTGCTTCAGAATGCAGGACCATTTCAACAAACCCATGGCTTGACACACTTGTTCAGGACTGATTAACTTTTTTTAGACTGAAACGGCAGCAGGGTGTGTACACAGGACTTCCATCTGTTGGGCATGAAACCCATTAGCACAGTTTGAAAAATGTGCTACAAACGATTCTGCCAATGAAATTAAGCCATGTTATTCATTTATGACAAGAAGAAACTCAGACTTGCTATTGTTTAATAAGTTTATCAACAAAAACTGGATAAGTTACTTTTATTTGAAAATCTTAACAGGTAATAATACTTACTTGGCCATTGGCTAATATTTTTTTCAGTTCAGCAGAAGACTTCTTTAAGCTGAAAAGGAAAGACATAATTTTTAATGGTGGGATCTCCAACACCTTTGAAAATCCCCAACCGAATATACCTTTGCTTTTACTTATAGGCATGGACTATACTCCACACTGTATAAGATTTTTTTTTCAAAAGTAACTAGCTGAATGCTAAGTACCAATGAGGAAAGTGAAACCCTGCCCGTCATCTACAGCAATAAAGAAGCCTACAGTGAAGGGGAAGTCACTGCAGGGGATTTTGGACCATTATTTGTACTGTCTTTGGGTTGGTAGCCTTCCTGTAGTGATATTATATGGATAGTGCCATCTGCTAAGTGCAAAGTATTTAACAATGCACTCTCAGAACGTTCATGGTAAAGAAAAGATGACAGAATTTTTAAGAAGATAAAATAGATAATTCAAGCCCTGGTCTTTTACTATAGTTAAGAGTTACAACTCAACTTCCTGCATGCAAATGCATTATAGAAATAAATCCTCACTCTCAACAGCCATGTGATCTGAGGCAAGTACTCATCCTCTCTGAAATTCAATTTTTGTCTGTGTATAAGATGGGGAAGATATCAACTTAATAGGATAACTAGGGAAATTAAACATTGGAAAATTAAACATTACAAAAGAGTACCATATCTTACACACAGTGGGTATATTTTTATTAATAAAAGTAACAGATTGTAGCTGTCATCTCTTTCCTTTATTTTTCTATGAGATTCAGCTTTTGGTGCTACTTAAGTAACATCAGAATGTTCTTGGTTATCGATGGCCGTGTGCTATAGCCTGGATCTGGAGTATGCCCAGAGGACTGCGTCACAGGCTAGATCCTCAGAGTGGCACCACTGGAAGGCGGGGAAACCTGAAGACATTTTAGACTATCAGGGCAAGTCACAAATGAATGGAACATGGGTCTCTCTCTTTCTCTTTCTGCTTCCCAGTCACCATGAAGTGAGCAGCTTCCACTGCCACAGGTTCACACTGGGATCAGCTACCTCATCACAGGGCCAAAAGCAATGAGGCCAACTGACCAGGGACTGAAATCTTCAAAACTGTCAGCAACAACAAACCTTCTCTCTCTGACAACGGATAATCTCAGGTATTTGTTACAGTAAGTGGAAGCCAACACACTATGTAAAACAATGTGGATGAGGATGTTGAATATCCTCCTTAAGGAAGAGGGGTGTGAGGCAGGAGGACTGCCACAAGTTTGAGGCCAGCCTGGGCTACATAGTGAGTTCAGGATCAGCCTGGGCTAGAGTGAGAGACTCTGTCTCAAAATAAAAATAAATATATAAACATCAAAAAGTAAAAAAGAGAGAAAGAGACAGGAGTGGATGAAAGCAGCCCTAAAGTCCTTGGAGCTTTCTAATGAGTAATACCTACATGTATTCACCTGGATAGTAGCACAAGGTATAAAGCAGTAAGTACCCCACCTACGTTGACAGTTAAGGCTTGGGAACTCTATTCTTCATCTATCCACTTAAACTCTCTATCTACATTAACTCTCTCCCTTGTGTAACAGTGCAGACACTTTCTCCCCACATCCTTTCCCAAAACTGAGAATTCCCTAAGCATACAGACCCCACGTCATTCAGCACATGCCATGCCTTCTCACCTAAGAGCCGGGCACAGGGAACATTAAAGGAGTGCTCAATAGGCAGTGGACACTGCTTGAGGTGTTACTACACAGGCAGTGGTAGTTGCAGTAATACATTAAGACACAAAGATAGAAAAAAAAAAACTTTTGGTAAATATCACAATAGAGGGATTGGTTGGATTCAGAGAAGAGGCATCAAGATTTAACTACTGCAATCCATTTGAGGAATGGGAAGCTGAGTTAAAGTGGCGACTTAAGTGAAATGATTTAGGTGTGGAAAATTAATATGTTAAGTACTGTATAGTTTCTCTGACTTGGAAAACCCAGAACACAGACATTCTATAGAACCACATGAAGTGATAGCCGGAGTTGGGGGGAAGGGATATGGAGAGGGTGGGAGGGTCAAAAATGGGAAGGGATTGTAAAGTTGATACGCTACATATATGCACGAAATACCCAAATTCATTGTAAACACTATGTATTACATATGTATATTAATAAAATAGTGGGAAAAAAAGACACAAAGATCACAAAAACATTAAAAGCAGAAGGACTCAGGACCTAATATGGAATACACATGCATTCCATTGGGTACCTTTAATATACCACATTTGAGAAAATCTCAGACTTTTTGAAGTCTGAGACCCTACTTTCACTTCAAGTAATAGTTATTCTTTCTGACTACATCTTAAATTTCTGCCATCATCCAAGTGGAGACTCAATCTACAATTTCCTAGGTTTTATAAGGAATTCCCTCATCCGATATTTCTAGGTTTTTAACAATGCCCTGCCAAATCTAAGAACCTGTGCACTAAAGTGGCAGATATGGGATGAGTGCCAAAACACATCTAAAATAAACAACTGCCTATAGTCAATTACCAAAATGGTAACAACTACCTTTAATTGTGGTGACCAGTGCCATGTACACTCTGCTAAATGCTTAATAACCTAATTTAATCCTCACAATACTTGTTAAGTACAGTTATTATCTCTAATAAATAGAAGAAACTAAAGTTCTTCAAAATCTGTCTGTCTTAGATTTTTTTTTAGGGGGAAATACTTAAATCTGATTGTTCCCATAAATGACTCTAATTTGATATTCCAATTATTGCAAAGTCACAAATGACCAAAAAAAAAAAAGCCTAGGCAATGTCTCTACACAGATATTTCATTATGCCATAAACTTGAAATAATAACATTTTGATTCATTGCATTTACAAAATGCCTTTCATCCAAGGAACAAAATGTGATTCCTTAATACAGGTTCATCAATCTTACTAATACCAAAGGTAGATAGGTGGAAAGTTTAATCATTCTAATTTTACAGAAGAAGAAAGTCAAAGTGTCTAGGAAAGGCCTTGCCTTGGTATTGGGTCTTGAATTCAGTAATTATCACCAAGGAACACCATATAGATTAAAAAGCTCAGTTTAATAGTCACTCACCTAAGGCAAAGAGAATAATTCATGTTTTGAGAGTAACACAAAAAACCCTCTGATTTCATTCATTATGCCAATATGTGGTTACCAACTCAACCTGAAAAAAATCATTTTGTGGGGCTGGTAATGTGGCTCAGTGGTAGACAACAGGATTAGCAAGTATGAAGTCATGGGCCTAATCTCCAGTACCAAAAAAACAGACTAAATAAGTAACCCATTTTGTACTCAAGCAATTTTTTGCAACTTAGTTTATTTAACATTTTCACTTATCTACATGCAATAATGACCCTAAGCTATGAAAAATCACTTTAAAAACATTTTAAAATTTAAGTATCATATGACCTGGATGTGCTACTTGAAGAATAAAATGGTAAAGAGATTATAAATATCATCAGGAAGAAGTTGGAGGTCAACCCAAAGATGGGACTAAAGGGAATGTAGTTACATACCATCACTGCTTCATTTAAGCATTACTGTCTCTGACGAGCCATGCTGAGACTTGGGCAATGAATATGGTGGAGTCTCCACCCTCAAAGAGCACAGAATTCATGCCCTAACAGAGTGACTGTACTACAGTGTTCTCACTCCTATAGCAAATTGAGCCTGGGGTGAGGAGGTGGTATTAGAAAGATTCAGGGAAGGGGCTCCTGGGATAGATGAGGTGGCAGGCAGTGATTGGAGACAGCTTTTATTAACAAAAGAAGACAACACGCTCCACAAGGTGATCAAGGTTAGCTAGACTGAAGGTGAAGGCAAGGATGGAAAAAAGGAGAAAAACAGGAAAAAGACATAACAGATGTGTTGGCCCAGCAGGAAAAGGAAACTGATCCACTCAGAGCACCGCATGTTCTCTGCCCACACTGAAGCAGACACAGCACCTGTAAGTGCAAAGCCCTGGCTCACTAGCTGGGAAGGTTACTCTTCATTTTGAAGGCAGAAAGAGGACAAAAGGCTTTAAAAATTGAATGATGGTTAATACCCATGCATCAGAGCTATTACTTGGACTTGGTTTATTTTCCAGGAGTCTGTATTTTAAGAGGCTTGCTCCTTAGTGTGGTAGAGTATAGAAGTGCGGACCTTTAAAAGGTGGGGCCTAGTGGAAGGTCCTTAGGTCTACAGGACATACGTTCTTGAAAGGAACTGTGGGACAAAGTCCTGTATCAAGGTGTGACCACTTGCTCCAGGATGGGCTCCCAGCACTATAATCTGCTATGAGGCAAGAGAGGCAGGAGACCCTCACTAGGGATGTTAGCTCTGTGCAAATCCTGGTTCAATCCCCAGTACCACCAAAATAAGCAAATACATCAAAAAAACAAAACAAAACAAAACAAAACAAAACCACTCCAAGATGTAGCTAAAGTAGACAAAACAGGCTGCCTTGGCCCATAAAACACATTCTTGCTATAGGAATGCTCAGAAAGTACCTGGATGCTCATGCTGCAAAAAGTGGGATGTGAAGTACCAAAGGCAGCAGGTTAAACTGGAACTCCCCCCAGTCCATCTCTATACCCCAGGCAAAGGGTCTGACAAGGCACAGGGTCAGCAGGGTCACTCTGCTGCTGAAGCTCCCTACAGGCTCCAAAATGTAAGAGGGGAGGGGCCGAGACCCCTATGTCCATCCTATCTCCCATCACCCCTGCTGTTTCCTTCTTCTGCTCCCCCTTTTTCCACACTCCTGCCCCAACCCAGCCTGCTCTGCACTCTGGACTGCCAGCTTACACACATGCTAAGGACCATGTCATATTCTTAGTGCAAGGACAGCACTTCTCAATAAATGCCTGTTGATTACTTATCACCCTGGGGCACAGAACATGGTCAACCTAGAGTGGCATACTAAAATCAGCTATTGGTCTTTATCAGCTCCCAGCCCTCCTGTAACAGGAATCACTAGCACAGCAAGTATCATTACTATCTGGGAGACTGTGACATCCCTATGTGATGATAATAAGCAAGTGCTGAGAACCACTAGATTAACGGGTGTTTTTTGAATGTCTGTCCAACCTAGTGATGTTCTAATACTCTGTGAATGCACATAACCATTCTTGAATAGTCAAGCTAATTCTCACAATGATGGTAAGATGAACGTAGGAATTAAAAAGCTATCCTGCTTTTCCATCTTTCACCTTTTCTGATCCATTTTCCTTTGTTATATGATGATGAAATTTGACCTACAACATCGGGTAAAGTTCCTCTTCCTCAAGGGCTATCGACCAGTTGATGCAGATTACACCTTTTTTAGAAGCAGAGATAACAGTGAAATGCTCTGCCCCTTGGAGCTGGGTGTCCCAGGTGGCCCCTTGCCCACCCCATGCCCTGGCTCACACGTACAGAGAGGCTGTAATGCAGCAACTAGCAGGGTCGAGTCCTCGGCGCAGAACTGAAACATGTGCCTGTTGCTGGCTTCAGCTGATGAGCCACGGGTGAGGAAGTGAGCTGTGCTAGAAGGAAACACCTCTAAGAGCCACGCTTTCCAGCAAGAAGGCTGTGGGCAGACACACGAATGCCATGATAAAGCAATCAGGGAAGTGACTTCGGGGGTGAGGACCGGAGAGCAAAGGAAGGAAGAGGACTTTCCTTCACTGCAGTAGAGCTTGTGGACCAAAGACCAGAGGGGGTGGTGAGGGAACAGTGGGTGGGGGGTAGGAAGAGGCAGGGGCAGAGGAAAAGCAGGAACCTAGCTGCACTTCCCCCCTGAAAGGGCAATGCTTGGCTGTTTATTGCCTTCTCCCAGAAAAACCCCAGCAGAGGGACGGGGTCTTGGGTACAGCATTGGCTTTTCACTCACCAGTGTCAATCCACACACATAGTGGCCCCCCTCCGCCCCCCGTGCCACCCTCCAGTACAGTCACGGTGTTTAACACGGGAAAGTCCAACCCAAACAAAGCAGAAGTTTCAACTTGAGAACAGCTGTGGTCTGACACAAGTTGGGAGGCCTGTAAGAAGCCTTTCAAAGGACTGGGTCTGCAGGATCCACCCCATTACTCGGCAACGTTAGCACGAATAGAGGAAAACTCTTCCCACTATAGTAGCTTCCATCTCTACAACCAAAAATCCTACTACTGAGGGACAAGGCCAATCAATTCACATTTTGTCACGCTACTCTTCTCTTGCCTCTGGTGAAGATGCCCCGACACTGCCAAAGATGGGCAGGCAAGAAAAATTAATAAGGGCTACACAACTCAGAAACCAGACAGTTTATCAAGGAACGAAAGCAGCACTGAACTTCCTGTTTAATGTGAAGATGACAAACCACTCTGCAAACCAAACTTGACAGTCTAACAGGGATAACTTAACCTTTTTGAATGAAGTCCTTTCTCTTCAGTCAATATGGAGTTAGGGTTATATGGTGACCTAATTTCCTTTTAGCCACATATAAGTTTTTTATTTATTTATTTATTTATTTATTTTGGTTTTCTAGAAAAGGTGTCACTTCACAGTCTTCTTCCCTAACCCATTCTGGCATTATAGGTGATGCCAGCAACCCACACCTCACTTGCGTGCTCTCACCTATTGCTTGGAAGTGACTCTGAGGCTGCTGGGCTGGTGTGTTGAGAAGGTCCAGCCCGGGTATTCACCTAGAAGTAAAGAAAGAATCTTGATCAGTCACGTGTTCTGAGGACACAGTTCTAATTAACCTATAATTTGCCACAAATTTCTTATTTCACTATGAAGGTTAATTAGCTTATTGCTAGACAGACCCGTGGTTGAAGTCTATTCAGTATATAGGTTATGAAACTGTACAGTCCACATATTACATAATTCTCTATCCCTGTCATTATTCAAATAGTTAAACAGTGTTGAAAAAGATGAGATAAACAGGAAAAATATTCCACTCACTATCTAGAACACATTTTAAAACAATGTGATAAAAAAAAAAAGTGTCCTGAGAAAATACCCAGGGCTTAGCAGTGAGCCTCAGGACAGCACCTCCTCCCAGCTCTACTACCAAGCAGAACATTCTACCCTGCTCTGTAGTCCCTAAAAAATGAGGTCTGAGTAATTAATTATAAAATATTTGAGCCTAATAAAACAGCCAGCTTTTGTTTTGAAGCCTTAAGCAGAAATCCAGGATTCAAAATCCACAGAATAATGAAAAGACATTAACTAGATATATGTTTCTAGCATACATATGTCAAAAGAAGAGGGGGGATACTGTGTGCAATATGCTTATGTGCCAAATTAATCACTGAAATGAAGTCTATAATCTCACTTGAATAAATCTTTGTGGAGACCAGTAACCGGGACCAACCAAATAATTCCAAATAATTAAAACAACAGTACCAAAACCTCAGTATCCAAAAACATACACATAGTAAGTACCCATGAAACTGACCAACCAAACAATTCCAAATAATTAAAATGACAGCACCAAAACCCAGTATCCAAATGCATACACATGGTAAGCAAATACTTTATAAGAAACCCCCTCCATCTCCCATTTTTTTTAAAAGATCGCTTGTCAGAGCCTGAGAAAGTGCAGTTTTATTTGACATTTCAATAAGTGGAACACAGCATTACAAATCCATCTAACTTTACTGAAACAATTATTGAAATTCGTACCTTCAGGCCATGTATGTTCCGTTCCCCAGGAGGCTTGCAGGCTGAAACAGTAATTGACTAAATTGTAGAACACATCAGGGCCATTTACAAATTTGCTCAAAATGAATCGTTTAAAAAGAAATGAGGGTGACACCAAAATTAGCAGAGAGAAATGATTGAAAAGTGGCTCCCAAGACCCAAAGTGGGAATTATGAGGCAGGGTTTTAACTTGCAGGAGTGAGCATTTATAAATGCAAAGCGCTTTATGACACCACCTCACATAAATTCCAATTTCTGCTTAAAACATATAAAAATCAAGTTAACTGAGCTAAAATGATTAAATTCCTTTCATAATTCGAATTTCTGCAATCCTTTCCCAGTCTATTACATTGTATATCTGCTATCAGTTAACTACTTTCAAAAGACCGAAGATTTTTTGTTTTGCATTAGAGAGAAAGTGGGAATAAAGACCTCTTAATACCAAAAACCTTGCTAGAAACACTAAGATAGAATACTCATATCTGAATACTACTTGGCATACCGATAAGCAATTGGGTTTATTAACATACATATATATATAACTAACTACACTACACTTCTTGTAAATCTTGATATCTAGTAATATTTAGGTGTAAAGATAAAGCAGTGCCAGGAAAGACTGGATGAACTTCTAAACACAGTCTTGAGTTGTAGGTTAGTATTTTTCCAATTCAGTAATTGCTTTTTCATCAAATGTTAAAAACACAAAAGCTCCTCCTTCCCCTACTACAAACTGCCTCCATTTGGGGACTCTGGTGCCCTACAAATTGTATGTTAAGGGGCTGTCTGTATTGATTGATTGTTTAGGGAAGGATGAATTTAATTTTTTTCTCCTCTCTCAGATGTACATGTATTTTTCCTCTGTTTCTGACAATAAGAAATACAGCTGCTTAATAAGATTTGAGTAATAATTACAGAGTACACATTGCTTTCACTTTGTTTATTTCAAGTAAATTTAAGTTTATTCTTTTTTCCTTGAAAATATATCTAAACACTAACATGGGATTTTTCATTTTCTTTCTAAAATACATTAATATTAACTCAAATGAAAATTGAGACTTAAAATTTATTTTTAAAAATTTTAGTATGCTGCTGGGGATCAAATCCAGGGACTCCAGCTAAGCAAGCACCCTACCAGCTATATTTCTACTCACTTTTACATTGTCAAGGGTGTAGCCTTTCTGCCTCTGCCTCCTAAGAGAGGTTATTATAGTGTGTGCCAACATGCTCGGAAGAAATTAACTTTTTGAAAAAAAATAACAGTCCCATTATTATACATCTGATAATACGGTCCTTGAGAGGCCATCAGTATTTGTAAGACACCACTTTCAAGTATGTCCACTGAAGTAGCTGGAGTATTCATAAGCTTCCTGTAATAAGAAAATGCCTGAGCAAGTGAGTGGAGACAGGCATCCACTCTGACCTCTAAGCTTCACATGTGCTCTGCCTCTCTAATCTGTATGTCTGGAAATCTAAACAGCATTCAGAAAAATCCCAGTAACCCCATATATGATAAAGTTATGGAGACAGAAGCTACTGTACTACTAATGAATGTTCATACTTACTAGTGTTTAGATTATCTTTTAACTGTAGGGAAGGTTTGACCATGACCTGAGAGTTACTTATCAGGCAACTCCGCTACATGGAGCAAGGAAAACATGTATTATGACAGAATCATTTCCTCCTATTCTTCTGGCTTGTTCAGTTTAGAGATTCTTTTTTTAATATGGACCTGATCACAGAAACTAAGGTCTGACTGAGGGCCTTTAACTAAACAGGCCCAGAAAATCATTTCCAATAGGGCTACATTCAAATTGTGTCCATTTCATAAGCTCATTATCTACCTACAATGCCATGGAGACAGGTAGCAAAAAGCAAAAGATGGCAACAAACTAGAGAATTGTGTGATCACCTGCAGAGACCTCTCAGAGATGGGGAAATTGGGATTCATGTTTTGAAACCCAGTCTCCCTCTCTCAACCAGTTCTAGTGTTTTGAAATCTCTAAATTTGGCTTAGAAAGACCATCTTGAAAAATTTATTACCATCTAGCAGGTTTGGTGCTACTCGAGCTCCATGGACATCAGCACCTCATATTTTCCTCCTTTTAGCACCTTTCCTCACACTCTACTCTTCTCCCCATCAGCAAATTCTGCAAACTACTTTCATGTTTGCCACAATGGTTCTCTCTCGTTCCCTCTCTCTCTCTCTCTCTCTCTCTCTCTCTCTCTCTGAGTGTGTGTGTGTACCTGCTTCTTATTCAAAGGGTATATTATTATATTAATCACTTAAGCTGTGTGACTACGAAACAACTTAACCTCCAAGCCTGAACAATCTCATCCACAAGTGGAGGCAATGACAGCTACTGGGAGGAAATGTTGGAGGAACATAAATGACACATTAAGCGAAAGCACGTTTCAACAGGGCAGATGCTGTCACCACCAGGAGGGGACACAACAGTATATGGATGGAGAAACAGGACCAAGCTGCTTACACAATGAAAGAAAACAAACTGAACTTGAGAAGATGTTTGGAGAGGAGAAGCAAATGTTTTAATTAAAAGAAAAGCCAACTCCACAGCACTGACAGTGTAATTCTCCAAGATGCTGTTCTTGGGCTTGCTACAAGGGAGCCATGAAGCCATTAATGGAAATTTTCAGCTTGTACATTTCATCTATTTCTTGATGAGAAACAATTTTGAAACTTGTGTAAATTCTCCAGTCAATGAAAACATAAGGAAATGATTTGCAGCCTTGTTAGCATCCTTGCACACAGAAATGTCCACATTGCCTTCTCTTGCTTGCTTTTTTTCTGTTCTGATGTTTAGTCTTCAAGTACAACAGAATCCTATTAATCATAATCCTTGTTTCAGATGATAATTGGACTTCAATGGCTCAATTTTATGCACTTACTTAACATTTTAATAAGTTATCATTAATAATGTGGCAAGTGTCCTGATTCTGCCACTCACACAAACAGCGGAAGAGAAGGATGGCTCTCGGACCTGGATCTGCTCCTGGCTGGCCATGCCAGCAGCCTGTGGAGACTTTGCCACTGCAGACAGGAGCCCACTGGTTAATTGAACCGTTCAAACTTCAGAGAGTTACAGGTAATGAGAATCTAGAATGTTTAATTGGAAAACTCATGCCACGATTATTTGTACAGTATTAGTTAACGAAGGTAAGTTTAACTTTTAATTATTTCAATTAAGTTATTTCTAGAAGAGTTACTTAGAGAATTTCCTTATCTGTTCCAGTAGTTAGAAAACACAGATTCCAAGTGGGACAATATATAATGGGTAGAAGACTTAATGGTTTATATAATTAAACTGTTCTTTTTCACCATTATTCAATTTTTGAGGGAACATTTACACACAGTTGAACAATCCTCTGACACAAGGTGAGTACTGACAGACATAAAGGGGAAAAAAATGATCTGACCAAGGGATTTTCTGAGATTTGCCCTCATTAGGTCATATTTTTGGAGACTTAATAACCAAGTTTCCACTCAAGATTTTTCCATTAATTAGAAAATACCTTCCTCCAAACCAACCACCAAACATTTGACCCTAGTTTACTTCCAAAACCACTGTCCATCTTAGCTCGTGCATTAGCTGAATACTTTCTCCTCGCTGGCAGCTTTGTCCTCTAGCATAGCCACAATTTATAAATACTCAGAATTAACATCATTCGTTTGACTTGGTTTAGAAATCATGTGGAACCCAAAGAGTTCTTTAAGCGAATATAAGTATGCACTTCAAAAACAAAAAACAATCTAGTTAGTTTAATTTACTCTAGTAAATTAGATATTTTATCTGCTATAACTATAATATAGCCTGCAATCCCCACGATAATGAATACTTCTTTTGTTTTTTCAAATTAAGAGCTAAACATCATGGTATGTGCATTTAAACCTTTGGAAAACATAACTGTTGATGAAACAGTTTACTGAAATAATCATTGTTGATTAGAATTTGTTCAACATTACCTCTTGGAAATATCTGCAGAGGCTCGATTAGCTGTCCATTTACTTGCTGTTCCATTACTGTGGAATAATACTGCAAAGAGATGATAGAAAGAGATTACTCAGTAATGTATGAATACTGGAACAGGCACTCATGGGGTGCTTAATTCATAGTGCTTTTGGAAACTGCTGGTTATACACATATCAGACTTGAGAATACTTTCCCCCTATTTGCACATTAAAATGACTACAGCAAATATATTCAGGATTGGAAGTCCAGTACAGTGCTGTCATCCACATGGCTACATATTTTAAAAAACAAAAGTAGTCATGAAGACCACAGATCAGTAGTTCAGAAATATTTAAAATGACATACATTTAAAGTGACACAAAAACATTTTATAAAATTTCTCCATTGCTTTTTGTACTTTTCCCCTGGATCTTACAAAGCCAAATGAAGATGCTTCCCATTTGGATTGGACCCAAGTACCAAATAATCATACATGCACATTTGTGTGCACAGACAATGGAGCAGTCTAAGTCACAGAGACTGTGGAACCACCAAACAAGGTAGGACTCATCCAAATAAGATGGTAAAAATAATATACAAAGGAAAGGTGGCCTACTTTCAAGGCAACATACCTCTTAGACTTTAGCCTTTCACACACTTTTGGAACAGATCAACTTTCATCACAAAACTCCGTTCACAGAAAATAAAATTTTCAATTCAAAAAACCTCTCATTTTTCCTTACAAACACAAATCATTACACAGGTTGTACTGAGGTTTGGTCTGATCGCTATTTTTTCTTCAAGTGTGAACTAGTGGGCACATGATGCTGGCCCTGGAGGGAGCTCCTGGACTCCTGGACTCTCACTTCCTTTAAGGCTGAACAAATAAAATGTTTTTGGTGGGGAAACATTAACCGGGAAAGCCCATGATTTTATGTTTTAAGGGGCTGTCAAAGAGTAGAACTCATGGCAGGCAGAGTGGCACATACCTGTAACCTCAGCACTCTAGGAGGCTAAGGCAGGAACATGACAAGTTTGAGCCCAGCCTAAATAACTCAGTGACTTAACGAAATTGCCTCAAAATATAATAATAACAACAAAAGAGGGGCTTGGGACGTAGCTCAGTGGGAAGATTGTGGATTAGATTCCTGGTAGCCAACACATGCAGCAGAATACTTCTTTTCTCCTTGCTGCAAAAGCACACATTTAATTACCAAATTTTAGGATTATAATTTTCTGACATTCTTAAAAACTATCTTTTGAGAAAGGGTCTCATTCTGCAGTCTAGGCTGTTCCTGAGCTCACTATACAGCCCGAAGTGGCCTTGAACTCATAGTAATCCTCTCGTCTCAGCCTCCTGAGTGCTAGTATTAGAGACACATACCACTACACCCAGCTTATGTGGTGCTAGCGAATCAAACTCAGGGCCTTGCACTTGTGAGGTAAGTGCTTTAATTGCTGAGCTAGGCCTCCAGCCTTCCCAGCCCATTTTTATCTTTTATTTTCAGATAGGGTCTCACTAAATGCTAACTTGCTCATGCTGGACTTGTGACTCTCCTGCCTCAGTCTCCCAGACTGCAGGGACAACAGGCCTGTGCCATCAGGCCCAGCTACAGTGATTTTTTCTTGAAAATGAAAAGGTGTTTTAAAATTCTCCATTATTCTGGGAATCACAAGTTCATAAGCCTAAAGTTTTGTGCCCTAATAACAAAGTAGCGCTAAATTTCTGGTCACTATGGGCTGACATAAGTGTATGTTATCCTTTCCTTCTATGAACCTGAAGCCTTACACACACACAGCACGAGATGGGAAACACTCTGTGGAAAACACATGAAGCCAATGTCTTTCAGGAGACTCTGTTCCTCAAAAGCACAGAAATCACAGCACTTGCCATTACTCAAACAGTGATGACAAGTAAATGAAATATCAATCATGTAGGCTGCCAACCTTTCGGGACAGCAATAACTGTTAACAAGTAGTCTGGAAAAATTGTCCGAAAATGACTTGTCCTCAGCACACAAGTATTTGAGGTTTCCATGGAAAATTAAGATGCCAGTGGCTATTTGGAACATTGCTCAGGTATTCTTTTTAATGGGAAATTTGCCAGTTATTGATCCACAGCATGTACCCCCTTGCTTCTGGAAGGCTGCAAGCAACTTTCCAATCAGTGGCTGTCAAAAAAATTACTGCCTTTTTATATGGATACAAGACAACAGCAGCGGTGGTGTCCTCCTAGAGCTGACACTTTTCTTTAATTAACTGCAATGTACGATAGGTTAGTAATTTCAGTTACTATTTTGCTACCATCCTGGAAATCAAAACAAATAAAATATCCTTATTCCTTACCTAACAAATTAATGATAGAGTTGTCTGAAACTGGTGCTTGGGGTCAAGTTTGAAAACAAATAACCTTAAGTGTAAAGGGTCAGAAGAGGTGCAACGTATTTGTTTTTCTACTATAAAACCTTGCATGCATGAAATTGACCTGTTTTCCAGCTTTATTTATTTACCTCACAAATAAATAAATAAAATAAAAGTGGTTTCCCTTTCATTTTAGGTCTGTGCCAAATCAACTGGCAAATTATATCCACTTTTGTAATCATGGCAAGAATTTTTAAGCAACTTACATGTAGCTCTCTGTACTATGATTAACACAACAATAGTGACAATATTTGGAATGCCTGATCCTTTAACTTGTTACATTTTTATTTTTTCTTTTTACAACTCTTAAACTCAAGTGTATTTTCTCCTTGTTGACCTACTGACTTTGATCTGTGTTTATATTAAGAGTCTTGTGCTATAGAGCAAAATAATTCCCCATGTAGGCCACAATAGAAAGGCAGCAACTTAACTGTCAGTGAGGGCTCGCTGCACACTTCCAACTTCTGAGGACCTCTGAGGAGCACTCACAGGCCAGTATATCTGTACAGTTCCCAAGGGGAAAACAGGTAGTACCTCCTGGCAGTCTGCTGGACTGCCCACCATGCCTGCGCCACCCGGTGGGATGAGCAAAGCATGGAGGAGCGAGAGAGCTCAACCCCAGGAGGCTGTTCACTTGCTGTCCCCGACCATAGAGGTCCGACCATAGAGCTCCGAGAGGCGAAGTTCCTGTATCTCACTTTGCCCAGCTATAAATGATGACGGGGTCTGCCCAGAAGACTACTATAAGACTCACATCAGAAAGTAGGCAAAACAATTAATACACTACAGAGCAGGCTGCTTTTAGATCTTGACCCTCTCTTGCTCTTTTTTTAATATATTCTCCCTCTAGACAGTTTCTCTCCAATTTGGTTATAAATATTGAGAAAATAGTAAGTGATGACAAGTACAGAACTTCTACTGGCCAAAAACAAATAAGCAAATAATATCAACAGAAACAACCTAAATTGTATGTACCAAGATACCATGGTTTGGACATAAAAGCAACAGACAACCTTCAACAGAAACGGGGCCATACCTAGAAATTATCCAAACACATTCTTTATATCAATCTCTATGATCCTACCTCAGTTTTTATTACCCCTAACACGAAGCTCTGCACACAGTAGGTTTTTGATAAGCCTTTCTTGACTGAACGGTGGATGAGACGTGATTCTGCCACTCATTAATTTGTGTAGCCTTCAGAAAGTCATTTAACCTGATTGAACACTGGTTTCCTCCAAAGAATAAAGAAAAAAAATCCACCCTATACATAGGGCTACTGACAACCTCAAAAACTAAACTGCAGCAACAGAATTAGCAAAGGTACTTTGTAAGCTATAGTTCAACATTTATTGAACCATTAAAAAGTATCTCAATATGGAAATGATGTTAAACACGGCACTATCTTAAAAGTGTTCAAGCAGTTAAAAATAAAAAAATACTTATGCATATAAAGCACAAAATACTATACTCAATCTAAATACACGAGCAGCAGTTATGCATTTTCTATTGCCATCCTTTGCACAATCCGTTACATGCAGTAATTGCAGCAATAATCAATAAGCTAACTGGGTAAAAGATTAATCAGCTTTACAATTGCTAATGGAATCTCCAGTACCAGACTTAGATTAGTTTCAGAGTCCCTTAGAGATGTTCTTCAAAATCTTTAAACAATTTTAATAAGGATGTGACAAAGTTTAGCATAGTTATCCAAAAAATCTAATTAATTTGAAACAGAAGGCCAGATTCAACAGGGGATAACAAGAACAATTTTTGGCTTTGTTTTGTTTGCAAGTTTACCAGAACAGTGTTCTTATTTGTTCTGAATCTAATTCTAATTATAACAGCACAATTCAATCAATAATTCAATTTTTTTCTTCATGGAACTCTGCCATATAAAAACTTGAGTTCCAAAACAACACAGTTTAATTTTACAAGACATAAGTTCCCTAATAAGAAAAAGGACTAAGGATATGGCTCAGTGGTAGAGCACTTGCCTGGAATATGTGAGGGCCAGAGTTAGATTCCCAGTGCTGGAGAGAGAGAGAGAGAGAGAGAGAGAGAGAGAGAGAGAGAGAGAGAGAGAGAGGAATTCTCACTCACTGAATATGTACATGTTCATTTAATTTCTCAGACTCCTATACTGGGAGTATCATAACCTTTATTTAACAGATGAAACAAATGGCTTACCAGTGAACAAAGAAAAATACTTGTTCACTATTTGAGTTAAAAGGTAAGTAGCTCAAACATCTCATTCCTCAAACGTTTAACTATACAATCTGAGTAGCTGGGCGGACTGCTGAGCTGGAGGAGGGCTCTGGTTTTGCCGCGGGCTCGGGACTGAGCTCACCATGCCCCCGCCTGGGGAAGTGGTCTGTACACAAGTAATCAGTGACACCATCGCCCTCTTGTTCTTCTTTGCCCCCACCTCCCTCCTGCCTCCAACAATAGTCCTCAGCTCCCTGGGGGTGGCCCTCTGCCAGCTCTCCATTAAGTGCAGGAGTGTCTGTGGCTTTGCACCAACCTTTTCTTCCCATTATATACTCTCCCTGAGTTATTTCCGTCATTTCAAAGGTTTCAATTACTAGAGGAGTCATTGAGACTAATTAGGAGCTGATAAATCACAAATCTTTATTTCTAGCCCAGATTTCTCTCCTAAGACTCGGAACATACCCAACTGGTTGTCCAAAGCTTCCTCTGATGCAATAGGTCCAAAACTGAACCTCCGCCCGCCCCTCAGACCCAATGCTGCTGCCAGGCTTTGCCAAGTCAGTAAGTACCATCACTGTCACCACTTTTCCAAACCAGAGATCTGGAAGGAAGGAATCCAGACCCTTTCTTCCCTTGCTCTCCACATTCAGTCACCAGGTTTTATTAACTCAACATCTTCCCTACTTTCCAAATCTTGCCAACACCCCTGCAGGCACTATCTTTAATGTGAACCAGTTCCTACATGGCTTTTGAGCTCCAGAATTTCTCCCTATCCACCTGTGGGGAAATGGCCACAACTGTGGAACTCCCTGCATCAGCTGGCTAAGGCCCCTTACCACCTGGCCCGCCTTCTCCCCAGACCTACTGCACACCTCGGCTCCTCTACAGTCTGGGCAGAGTGCAGACTGGGACCGCAGCAGCTCCTCCTCAGTTCCAGGCATTCTCTCACCTCTGAGCCTTCACGCCCTCCAATCCCTCAGCCCAGGATGCCCTTCCTAGCCCTCTAGTCCTGTACAGCATCAGGATGCCGTCTTCTTCCAGAAGGCCTCTCAGAGCTGGGGTGCAGCTCAGCGGTTAGAGTACCTGCCTAGCATGTTCAATTCCTTAGGCAATACAGAAAGAACTAGCCACATGTGGTGGCGCATGCCTAAATCACAGCATGAGAGAAACTCAGGCAGGAGGACAGCCCTGAGTCTGAGGCCAACCTAGGCTGCACAGTGAGTTCAAGACCATCTGGACCACCAAAAACAAAACAAAACAAACAAAAACAAACAAACAAACAAAAACCAAGCCTCCTCAGTCCCCACAGGTAGACTGGGAACTCCTTTGTGCTCACAGAGCACGGAATGCTTAGGCATATTATGACATTTGTCACCCTGCCCAGTGATGATTATTTTTTTTGTCCTTCTACTCCAATTTCTGCATCCTCTTTGCAACTCATCTGACAGCAACACGACTTTCTGCAGCGCACCACCTGTGTGCCTGCTGTACCCGCCCCTCAGCTGTGTTTTGGGCTGGGTGCCGCTGTCCATTCTCATGTGTTGGTGGAAACTGGCTGTACAGGTGAGTGAACAAATAGGTGAGTGACTGTCCTCAAGCTCCAGCTCTCTGCTTACTACCTATGTGACCTAGAGAAAGACACACAAGGGTCTGTGCCTCAGTGTTTCTACTGCAAAAACCAGGGAGGGTGGGGAAACATGCCTGGTTTACCTTACAATGGTATTAATGGCAGAGGAAAGAAGCTGGGATTTATATGGGCTTTAGAAGATCCTGAGACTTCTGAAATTACATGTGCAATGATGCCTTATATGAATTTTCTGGGGGAAAAAAATAAACAACTTTCCTCAGGTTTCCAAAAGGACTTCATGCCTCCAAAACCTTTGGAGACCACTGCTGTACAGCATTTGGCACGAACAGGTGTTCCCCTTTACTAATGGGAAGAAGAGGCTGGGGGGTAAGGGCAGGGGATACACCACTGACAGAAACTGCTCTCGGTGGTCAGAGGTCCTAATTTAGCTAAGGCAAAGGACATATCTGGCCTCTCTGGTAGTCTATACACCTGTGTCAGGACAGTTTCCTAAATCTCTCTTTAGCATGCCATCTAATGGATAATACAATCGGTAGGGGATTACACATAAAAGAAATACACATGCTGGCTTTTTCCTACTGATGATAAAATTTCCAAATTCCTGTTCTGCCAATACTGTAGGCACACCCCATTATAGGTAGCTCCGTCAGTAATTACAGCAATAATCAATAAACTAACCAACTATGTGCAACCCACAGTTAATTCAGTAGTTTTCCCAGCAAAGAATTCAACAATCTTAACTCAGTAAAATGGCTACCAATTCAATTACTGCACTGCTCAGACGTGCTGTCGGTTACGTAATTTATGAGGCTTTTCCTCAGTGGTGTAGGGCTCAGAAAACACACAACTGCCCTAGGATTCAAAAAGAACACACCAAGGCAATCTATTCTGCGTACCAGATTAGAAGTGGAGTTTATCTAGCTAGTTTCAGGTCCCTCAACTTCCTAATAACTCACTGGCCCTGCCCCAGGAGACCTCCAGGTACACCAGCTCTTCCTCAGCTGACTCCAGACCGACAGCCCACAAGGGCCATGGACTGAATCATCAGATGATGGAAAAGAAAAGAATAATAAAAAGTCTCTCAGTGAAAAGGTCAACAGGGAACAACTCTGGGGCCTGTTTACAGGCCAGAGTTAATACACAGATGTATTTATTAATGATCTGGAAGTAAAAATGACAGCAAATGGGCCAAATTTAATGATGATGCTATTTGTTTTGGACAGTAAAGCCACAGAAGAACGAAGGGAGCCCTGGATGGTCGTAATAGCAGTCTGGGCGTCTGACAGCAGCTGCAGACTCACTTGGCTGAGCTTCAGGTAAATGTGCATCTGCAGCAAGAATTTAAATGTCTACAGAGCAAAGGGCCTCAGCTGGAGCCTTCACACTTGGCCCTATGGTTAGCTTGGGACACTGTGCACAGTGGCCTTTCACCTGATTTTTAAGCTGCAGCAATTCTATCTTTCTAAGGTAGCAGAGGTTTAAATGGTATCTTCAGGGGACCTACCACTTAAAATAGTCATTAGGCCATGGAGACAGCAGGCCAAATGGGACATTCTCTTATAAACAGGCTATATGAAGACCTCAGCAGATACAAAGTTGAGCTGGGGAGAGTGCCACATCAAGGACAAAATATTTTTGGTTTAAAGCTTCTGTTTCAGGAACACTCCAAGTGCTCTAGTGCCACTGGGGCTGGGGTCTACTTATTTTTCATTTGCTTCCAAAAGTTGCACAATAATTTCTTTGTTGGGCCAAATTTGCAAACATTTCTAAAACATGTCCCAAGATACATCATGCCATAAGCAAAATAAGAGATCCCTCCACTTCTTCCCCTCCGAAAACGTCCTTCTCTTTATTATTGTGTTTCTGTGATCTTCCATTTCTATCAGTATTTCAAGGGCATCTCAAGGGCCCAGACAACGTGAAGAAGAGAGTCAAACTAATCTGCTTCTAAAAATATGTTCCATTCTTTGACAAAGATGAGGAAATATGATAAAAGCTTTACTTATAGCTTGGCACACGTCATTATTTGAGTAAATAAACTGAGTAATTTCCAAAACAAATCACTCCTGCAGCTTTCTGTTCCTGCTCCTGTCATCAGTCCTCCACCCTGCCTGAAGAACTTACTAGATTATAAGCTGTTTACGTGGGTTGCCTTGAACTGGGGACTAACAATTCACTAAAGGCTAAGTTAACTGTGTCACCTGCAAAGTCAGTTCAAATATGATCTTATTTAATATGCAGCACATTTAAAAGCAACATGAGGAAATGACTATCTGAACTTTTTGACCTTTAAAGAAAATTTCTGATAGCAAAAGCCCTGGGGCTGTTAAACACTCAACTCCTAAATGGTCAACAAATTTTTGGCTACAGCACGGCCTTGTAGGTACGAATGGATTTTTAAAACTTCAGAATCCCTACACTGGTGTTTAATGTCAGGTTCACTGACATTCTAGCAAAAACCATTATTCTTTGTAATCAGGAAAAACACAGTATTTAAAAAGGTTCCTCAGGAAAATCTTTTTTTTTTCATTTTCCCCCATTTTATTGATATGTGTAATAGCAAAACATAAAATTTACATTGATCTTGAGTATTCTGTGTACACATATCACGGCAAAGTTACAAATCCTTCCCTACTTCCCTTCTCTCTTTTTGACCATCGCCCTCCCTCCCTCCCCCCTAGGAAAATCTTAATAGACACCAAAACAAAAAGTATACCTTAAAACAGGCAGGAATGAAGACTCTAGGAGCCTGTGTTTGGGCCTTTCTTTTAACTATCCACCTGACCTCCAACTCATCTCAGAATCTGCTCTCACTGGGTCTTAAGGCACTTATCTATAAAATGAAAGAGATGACCCAAGACCTCGGAGCCTCCTTCCAAGTCTACTTGAGTAACTGGGATTTTAGAGGCAATCTCCAAGTTATGCATGCTAGGATAAAGCTAATCACAGTCCAATTCACAAGGTGCTCCAGAGGCCAAAAAGTAGTTCTCTCTCATGGTACCCTATGTCTAACAAGGTACACATGGCCAAGCATACCAGGGGAATACTTACATTCCACTAAGCCACAAGGTCTCTGCCATAATGAGAAGCATTATGGTAGAACTCACCCTATGCTCACTCTTCTGGCAATGTGGGAGAATGGTATAAAGGCAGAGAATGGGTAAAATGAAGACTATTCTTGTTAATTCTGTGCTTCACTCATACAAGCCTCTCTGTATTCAGAGAACCAGGTGTAAAAAATTCTTTACTTGGCACAGGATTTTGCCAAAACAAATACGTGGCTCCATCTACAAAGGCAAGACGCACTGCCAAGTTCCTCAATGAAAGGCCATCCAGAAGAAGGTCACCCAAAAAGGGGGCTCGGCAGCACTGGCAGGCGACACATGCGAGGGAGGAGGAAAGAAAAGCTGCACACTATTTCCAATCTTTCTAGAAAATGAGAGGGGAAGGCAAGAGCAACCAAAAAATGTAAACTACATTAAGGGAATATTTCATAGGGTCCTTTAAATAATTAGCAATGATCAGGTATTTAGTTTTCAGAATATGTAGGTTGTGCGAATTTTTTTCTAATAAAGCATTTCAAATTCTAATTAAAAAAATACTTTATGGAGGAATTAAAAAGATACAAGAGTGTCAGAGGAAAAGCCATGATCCCAGAAGTGGAATATTCTAGCAACATAACTTACAAGAAACTACACTATAAAAACAGATTGTTGATTAACACAAACTCATAACAAAACGCAGAGAGCTATCACAATGGTGCTGTAATAACACTTGGCTGCTGAATTCTTTCAATACATTAAATATCTCCTTGGAGACCAAATTGCTTTACATTTTCTTAAAAGACAATTTATTATAGCTTTGTTTTCTTCTCATTATCTCTTAAAAATATATTGAATGAAGAAAAGAATACAACTTCTAAATAACTTACATAAAATGGTGCTAATGTGTGACAACAGATTTCAGTTTAATATGTTGGTTACTATTTAACAGCGCACGACCTATTGTATCGTCATGACAAATCCTTACCACAGTGATATTCCACGTGTCACATGTATCAAAAACATTGTATGCCATTATTATAGTGCTCATAAAATTAACAGCCACAGGCTGCTAGTGATTTAAATAATTGATAAGTTTTCAATTAAAAAGGAAACATTTTCAAGTCTAATACAAAAATCTATTTAAGTTACTGATAAAATAAAACTTACACTGGTATTGGCATAAAGCCAAAAAATACTTTCATCCAAGGGAGGAAAAAGGTGATTCTGTAGGTTTCAAATCAGATGTTGTGATTATTTTTATTCACATGCAAAGATCTAAGCTGTTCATTTAACCTCTTTAGTCAATGGAGAAGAGTCACTAAAAGACTAACGGCAAAAGATTTCTGCTCTGCTCTCCCCATGTGGCGGTTAAAGCACTCAGATGACCACACTTAACACCGAATACCACAGGAAACCTGAGCGGTTTTGTTTTCACAATAAAATCATGGTCCTCTATCAATCTTCCCCTATCAATATATTTGGCACCACACCAAACATGAACTCAATGTGAAATTCAGTCCAAAGTGCTTTTGATGACAGCACTGGACCCCAAAAGAATTTCCAATCCTAAACACCAACGGCAGACTAAACTGACAGCCGGGCAATCTTGCCAGTGCTTTCTGTGAACATGCCCTTCACCTTTTATTCACTGCGAGCCTGACTTTACACAGACCGAGGGATGTGATGGCAGAGCACCTGCGAGAGAGGCGAGGACAAGGAAACCCATTTAAGTTTTAAACGACCTATATTTTATTCAAAATATTTTACTGAAGCTCTACCAGAAGTAGATTACAACTGGTGGGGATGGGGGAGGTAGACGGTGCCCAGGTTCCCATCTATAAATTTTTGTTAGGCGAATTAATGAGGAGAACCTGGCCCCAATCTATAGACCGCAATCTAAAGACCAGTGCTGATTTACAGAAAAAGTTTTCACCTATGTACAGCTAAATCAGGAAAAATGAGAATGATGAAGTTTTACATGAAACTAGTACTTATTTTAAAGAAATGGTGGTCTTTTGAGATTATGGTCTGTTTACTGTTTATTCTCTTTAAATTATCACCACTATGTTAAATACTAAAAAAATAACTTGTTTACTTGTTTCATTAGTGTTTCTGTTACTGGCCAATTAAAGGCCAACTTAATTATAGGTCTATCTCCACCCCAACGGTCCAAATCAAGAGGCTACTCCCTATGGTAAACAGGAAGAATGCTCATTCAAAGGCAGCTTTCCAAGAAATGATGAGGACCAACCACATCTCCAAAATCGCCCATCTCTTCGACTTACTCCATATACAAGGGACTTGCACAAGATGCACTCAAGGGGAGGGCTTATGCAGATTTAAAGTCAGAAAATAGATTTTATAGTCTACTGCTGATCATAAAGTTTTCTGATTATTGACATGTGCATAGCTTTTGTTGCCCTTTTCTCCTTCCTTGTGTCTTGTACACCACTTATTGGTGTCATTCAACTCTGGAGGAAGGTCCTTGATCTGAAAAAAGAATTTTTCCTTTTTCTGAAAAGCATCTGTGTATCTGTATCTGTAGAGGACCTCTCCATTTCCTGCAAAACATAACTTTGAATTTAAAATGCTATCCTGCACCTGTAATCCTAGCACTTGAGAGGCTGGAACAGGTGGATTGCTGCGAGTCTAAGGCCAGCCGGGCCTCCAAAGTGAGTTAGGAACCAGTCTGAGCTGCAGAGTGAGGTGCTATCTCAAAAAAAAAAAAAAAAAATGCTATCCTGCTGTCTTATTCCTATACGGCAAAATCAAGTTATGTCTATGTTTGTCCCTAAATCTAAAAATTAAAAAAAATTAATTCATTCAGAAAATGTAAACCTTTGGGGATGGGTGACTATCTTTTTCATATTAAAAAGTACCTCACAGGACATCTAGAGAACTGTGTTGCCCTCAACCCCCAGGACACTGAGCCAGATCTCTAGCCCTTTATTTATTTTTTAATTCAGACATAGGTCCTTAAGTTGCTCAGGTTGGACTTGAACTTGTAATCCTCCAGCCTCAGCTGCCTGGAGTGCTGGGATGAAAGGCCAGTGTCACTATGCCCAGTTTCAAGAACTTTAACATTTAAAGATATGTAATGTAAGATTATGCAGTCACAACTAAAATTCTCTAAAACATAAAGTTAAACACCACTTTTGAAAAAGTGAGCTATAAAGAATACACAGTACAGATATTACCACTAATATTTAAGCATAAATCATTCAGCATTAAAAAAATGATGATGACAGAAAGATTTCTCAGTATGAATTTTCAAGGCAGTGAATGGAAGAGACACTGTGTGAAATCATTAGTAAGCATAGGTTGGGAGGACGCAGAGGTTTACTTTATTTTCAGCTAGCTCAAAAACCCTAGGTAGGTCTCTGTCATCTTGCTTTTCTTTATTTCTTTTTCTTTTCTTTTCTTTCTTTATTCACTTCCTTTTTTTTTTTTTTTAATACAAAATCTCACTACGTTGACCAGGCTGGTCTTCAACCTGTGATCAGATCCTCCTGCTTCAGCCTCCCGAGCAGTTGAGATCACAGTCATGTGCCATCACAAGGAGTCATAGACATATCTCTTAACCATACCTTTCTAATTAAAAAGAAGGGGGGGAGGGAATGATAATGTCTTTCTTACAGGAATTATTAAAACTCAAAAAGGAAATACCCCAATTTCTTAGTACATAGCATGTACTTAGAAATGGAAATGACTATTATTATCACTAAGACCACATTCATACCATTTCTAGAAAAGTATAATTTGTGACATCTTCTGCAAAATATCTATCTTTCATGTACAGGTATGTTGAATACACAATGTATGCATACTGATCTCAGTTTTCTGCATCAGACATATGTGAGAAAACCAGAACCTATCTGTATGCCTGTTTTTGAAAATGAACATGTCACATCTCTGGAGAGTTGGCTAATCTATCGATATGGGTGTGAGCTAGACCTTTCTGAACACAATCCTGCTCTGCCTTTCAAGTACTGATGAGCTCAGCCCTAAATTCTCAATACACACAGACTCCCACATAAGTTAATGGGAAGTCAATGGGAAATTGACTTTTCCTTCTGGGTTCTGGTTGGAATGCAACGCTCTGTTAATCATGCCATCCTTCTTGTTCTCTTTCTTCCTACCCTAAATTAAAACTATTGGCGGAAACCAGCTTTCATTACAATGAAACAATATCCTGGTTGAAGCTGGACTCTATCAAAAACCTACAACTTAAGCATTGGCTACAACTACAGTCCCCAAGAAACCCGAGGGTCTCCATTCCATCATTTCCATCATAACACTGCTTTGCATTTGTATAGAACTTTTAACTTTTCAAAGGGCTTTCATATCTATTATCCTGTTTGATCATTACAATGACCCTCTGCAGAAGAAAGGACAAGTATTATTATCCACAATTGACCGATGAGGCATCTATAGTCCTGAAAGGTTAAGTGATTTGCCTAGGGCCAGAAAACAAAAGCAGAGCTAGGGTCTCCTACCTTTAGTCCGGTGCTCTTTCTACCAGACCACTAGAAAAGGTTTTGTGCACATATTACAAACTCAGAGAAAATAAAGTAAAAATGAGCTAAAAGCTCACATCAGAGCTTAGGGAAGCTGAGTCTCTATCATCATTGAAGTTCTCAAACTTAGTATTAAAGCTTTAGAAATGTACTCTTTTATCTAGTTTATCTATTTCATTCCCAACAAATGTTAATGCAAAATTTCACTGGAATTTGAAAGTCTTTCTTGGATATATTCCTATCACTCTGATCTACTATGTAACCCTGTATTCATTTTGGGGTGTGGGGAAGAATACAAGTTATGACTATAATAACTGAGAGTACATCTTTAAATCCTGTCTCTCTATTGAGCCTGAAGCTACTTTATAACTGGAGTCTAGAAGGGTGAAGGAGATCTCCAGTTGAAAGTAGATTTTGAAAAATTTTTTAGAGCCCAGGGGTTCATTTTTAATGAGCCGTTACTTTAAGTACTGCATAAAAAATACAGGAAATTGATACTCCATTTAGTCTGCACCATACCTAATGCAAAAGTCATTAAGATGCATTATTCTTAATGTTCATGATAAGATCAGCAAGTGTCTTCTGAAAAGAAATGCCCTTAACTCGCACATAAGAAAATCCTGGGAAATCATATCTGCTATACAGAAACTGTTACAGCAACTGTGATTACTTGCATGTCTTCACCATGCCTAAAAAGCAGCATCCTCAATTACATTAACATTTTTTAAAATGGTCTTCATTTGTAATGTACTTACATATGACAGCATTGCCTTCATTTCTTCATCGCTTCTCACTGTAATTCTATCACCATCTTCATCTTCATCTGTTGAAGAAGAAACAGCAAGTGAGCGGTAGGATTTGCATTCTTTAATGGACAAAAAACATGCTGTGTGCGAATATAATACACTGGGTTTTTTTTTTTAACAACTTGATATCCAAACCCTTAATACCACATTTGGTGGGGGGTTGGAAAGGATGCTGGAATTATCAGTATGACATTTTTGTTTTTTGTTTGGAAAATAATCAGAATCCAAAGACCTAAGACTTGATTTTAGGCACAGCTGAAAATCAAAATCCTGCTCATATCACTCATGACATATATCAAGGTTAAATAAAGTAAATATAACTGGAATACAACAAAAATGCCTGGGAGTATTTTAAGAGCCAAACACAGGTCAGTTTTACTCTATCAATTCTTTTTCATTTCCTGTCTATTTCTCCATCCTCCCCCTCTCTCTATTAGGTCACAGAAGCATGATGAAATTGCTAATGCTAAGTGAACACCGCTGTATACCAGGCACTGTGATTTGTGTATAATGTGTAATGTGACCTTAAAAATGTCACCACAGTCTTATGGCATGGTAGTCATCCTTACTGTTTTTTTTTTTTTTTTTTTTGGCAGAAGAACCTGAATAAAGTTAACTTTAAAACCAACTCTGATACAGTTCCCTTGTTCATAACAAGCTAGCCATAGCAACTCTTACACAGCAAGCCTCCAGTGCTGACTCAAGCTATTCTGAAATAACTTAACAATTTTAAGAGTAGAGGGCAGTAAGATTTCATAAAATCTATCACTAGAATGTATACATTTGAATAAGGATCATCAAGGGGGCTATATTTAGAAATAATGCTCTCATCTGAATAATTCTCTTAATCAAAGTAGGTTTGAAATACCACTTCAAATATTGCTTAAGGCCAGTCAAGATGGTGGAGTAACAGAGCTGCACAATGTCTCCTCATGGACCCGCTTAAAGAAGTTGAGAAAATAGTCAAAAACTGTCCGTTCAATATAGCTAGGACGGGAAAGAGCACCCCAACAATTGAAAGGAAGCCACGGGAAGGCCAGAAACCTCACTGGAAATAGAAAACACATCAGAAACAGAAGTAAACAACAGCTCAGGAAGCTGGCCCAGGCCAACTGTGTGAATGGCTGGGAGCCACCAGCATCACAGAAGGAGGAAAGCCCAGCTTGAAGCCTCTGACCAGGGTAAGTGCAGACCTGGGAGAAGTGGCACTTGACAACAGCTGGTAGCCCCAACCGCCAAAAAACAAGCAGGCAGTCCATACTGTAGATGCAATGAGAGCTCCCCTTAGAAAAGGCTTCAGGGAGCCTAGATCAGAAGCAGCACTCGGCAACCATAACAGGCAGTGATGTAAGAAGGAGTCATTTTAAAAAAATAAACGAGCCCGAGACTGAACTGATTAAAGAAAGCTCAGAAAAGCACATCGGGGCTCTTGGGGTCACTCTTAAACAGTGCCAAGAAAGAAACTGACACAAGAGACAGTTGCAGAGAGGAAAGAAAAGTTGCCACCTTTTGAATGGCTTGAGTACAGTGGGAGTA
Organism: Ctenodactylus gundi; assembly: GCA_004027205.1. Lineage (NCBI taxonomy): Eukaryota > Metazoa > Chordata > Mammalia > Rodentia > Ctenodactylidae > Ctenodactylus > Ctenodactylus gundi. The sequence goes on along the minus strand of PVKB01000084.1, from coordinate 1,038,618 downwards.
CCTCCAATGGTGGAGAGCCCCACCTCAGGGAAAGAAAGCCAGACAGGCAAAAGAGCTTTGCTGAGGGGACTGGGGGTGATCACCACCTAGCACAGAACTCAGAGGAATTTCGGCTCCCTCTCACAACACACACCTTTATAGCTAGCTGCTCCAAGAAACCTCTCAGCTAAGCCTTTAAAGCGAAGTCCCTCAACAACAGAAACATAGGAAGAAGACATGGCAACAGGACACCCACAGAGATGCCTGACACCCCAGAAATTAATGTCATGGGCCCTGAAATAGTGGAACTCATAGGGAAGGAAGTCAAAAAGCAAATTAATGAGTTGAACATCCAGTTCAAATAAGATATCCTTAAAGAAATGCAAGCAATGACCAGTGGGATTAAAGAGGAACTTACTACACAAACAGTGGTTTTCATGGAGACAAAGCTCACTGAGCATATAGAAGCCACAAATAAAAAGTTGGCTGAGGTAAATAAGGAAATGCAAGATAGGAAGAACCATTTTGATAGAGAAGTTGAAATTTTGAAAAGAAATCTAGTTGAAATCCAGGTAACGAAAAATACATTTAAAGCAGAGAAAGTCGACTCAAACATTGTGAGGAAAGAATTTCACAACTTGAAGACAAGGCTAAGGAAACAAATGCCATAATTAGGCACGACTCCAAAATTAGAAATGAGCAAAGTAGCTGGATACAACAGCTGATGGATGATGATTCAAAGAGAACCAATCTGATAATTATAGGTATGGGAGAAAGAGCAGAAGACAGCACCAAAGGTATAAAAAATTTATTCACTGAAATCATATAAGAAAATTCCCCAAATCTAGGAAAAGAGATTACTTCTCAGGTATAAGAAGATTATGGAACACCAAAAACCTTAACCAGCAAAGAGACTCACCACAACACATCATAACCAAAACCTCAGAAATATAACACAAAGGGAGAATATTAAAAGCAATTAAAAAACAGACATTATTCTACCAAAGCAAACCCATTCAAAATACTAGAGATTTCTCAATGCAAACTTAAAGGCCAGGACAGCCAGGAGCAAGGTCTTTCAAGTTTAAAATATTACAAGTGTCAATGCAGGTTACTGTAGCCAGCAAAATTATCCCTGAAAATTGAAGAAGTAAAAATTTTTTATGACCAAGAATCCTTAAAGAAATTTGCAACCACTAGCCAGACCAGCACTGAAGAAAATACTTGAAGAAATCCTTGAGACAGAGAGACAAGGAGCACCAAAGAACATGAAAGAAAGGAAATATCTAAAGAGAAAGTATAACAAAAAAATGGATTGGTATTTGAATCATATTATTGGTATCCTACTAAAACAATACCAGCTTTCTCATAAAATCTGTGAAACTTCCCTCCCTAACTATTATTTTAATAGTATAACAGTTTGCAAATCATAATAATTATATTAAACATGGGGAACTGGTATAAAATCTTTTAAAAATATGTATACATGAATTTATGGATGGCTAGGTAGATAATATGATAAACCAAATCTGGCAAAATGTCAGGTCAGTAATTAATGAAATATGAGTAAATAATTTATGACAGTTACACGTATTGCTTATGTATAAATTACTCTTGTGATAGAGATACAAGTTCCTCTACTGTAGCAATTCACTTACTTGGTCTTTGATGTAAGCTTCTCCTAAGAAAACTGATTGATTTAATGATAACCTGAATGTCTTTTGAATATACAAACATTAACCTTTCAGTACTCAGCTAAGGAATTTAAAATTTAACTTCTTTCTTTTTATTTCTCACATTTTCTAGCCTTATGAATTTCCTTGTTGTAGTTCTTTTATTATGGGTGAGGCCATGTTAAAGAATTTCAACAAAGATATACAAAAAAAAAAAAAAAAACAACCTTTCATCAAGTCACTCCAATAAGGGTTCTGTTGGACCCAGAGAAGAGGCATCAAGCTATGGCCACTGCAGCCCATTCTGGGGTAGAAAGCTGTGCTAAGGAGTGGCAATTTGAGCCGTGAAGTGAGTCAGATGCAGAAGATTAAATATGTTAAACATCACATGGTTTCTTGATTTGGGAAACCCAGAACACAGGCATTCTATAGAACCAAACTGGTGAACTGGTGTGATAGTGGAAATTAAGGGGAGGGAGAGATTGTGGGAGGACCAATAATGGTAAGGGATTATATATATATGTATATGTGTGTGTGTGTGTGTGTGTGTGTGTATGTGTGTGTGTGTGTGTGTGGAGATATATATATATATATATATATATATATCGGGGGGTGCTGCTTTAAGAACCTAAAGGTGGTAGGAATATCGGATCTCATGTTTAATTCAAAATGGAACTGTTGTCTGGCCACCTACCCACACCATCTGCCAACTGGACTCAGAATGACTTCTGGCCATTTCTATATATTTAGATACTCCATTCTCCTAAAGATAAAGGTTTGTCAACAGTGAGAACATGTAACAGACAGACCCTACATGCACAGTTTAAAGAGAAGTGCCAAAAAACATTTGAGCAAAGTACACAACCTCCCTAGGTGACAACTTGGAAGGGACAGCTCTTGGCAGGATGTATCAGCTCTGAGGCGCATGCTAAACAATCAGTATTATTACTAGTTTTCTGTTCACTCTTGGGCTTATAACTGCTGGTTGGATTAGATGCAGAGAATGTGCTCGTCCCAGGTCTGGCAAACCACGTATCTCTCAGGAACAGAATAAACTTGTGACACATGCTCCAGGGACACTTATGAAAGAGCCAGAGGACTCAGTTCAGCACAGGGATCTTGCCCCACCCCATGTCTGTGGGCCTACCTTCCTGTCCAGCTGCAGTTCTGAAGCTATCTCCCTGCCTAGTGACCAGGCCATGGGGACCTTAAGAGGGAGTTTGTGCCCTCTCTCAGCCTGTTGCCAAGCAAAATGCTACTTTCTTTTCCTCCTCAGTAACAACCTGACAGCATGATGGAAACCAGCACTCTCGGGCCCACTCAGTGACCAAGCTAACAGCTCTCTTACGGTCTCTTTCCAAAGGCTTTGTTTCTAGATCTTGCCTCCTCATTCACTCTAAAGAAGCCCTCAACTTGACATGAATCAGTATTATCAAGTCACTCTGTCAAAACAGCGAGGAGCTGTTCAGAGTCCCTAGTAATACATCGCCACCAAGGGCTGCCTATTCTCAGTGTAAAAAGCACTAGTCTCTTTCAGATAGGAAGAAGGCTCATTCCTGCACTCCTGAGGGATGGCACACACATAAAGGCTACCCAGGAATTTAATACTTTTTCTTTCCTTTGTTTTAGGTATAGATTTTATAAAGCCAAAATGGGAGAAATATGCCACTCCAGTTGTACAAATAGAAGGAAGAATTTTCTATACAGGTTCTATGAACTATCATCTTCAAGGCTAAGTTCAAAGTTTCTGGGGATTGAATCTAGGGCTTTCTCACTGAGCTACCTGCCCAGCCCCCACTCCCTTTTTAAATTGTTTATATTAAAATAAATAAATAAAATAAAAAATTTTAATATTGAGACAAAGTCTTGCTAAGTTGCCAAGGCTGGGCTCAAACCTGTAATCCTCCTACCTCCTACCTAGTCTTCTTGAAAGCTGAGAATACAAGTGTGCCTGTTCCTTTCATTTTAAACAGAACTTTAAGTAAGGCATGAGGCATAGACTTGTAATTTCAGCACTTGAGAGATTGAGGTATGAGAACTGCAAGTGGGGCCCAGCCTAAGAAACTTAAGGATATTCTGTCTTCTGTCTCAACAAAACAATATGGCTGGGGATATAGTTCAGTGTGAAGACCTTGGGTTCATTTCTCTCTCTCTCTCTCTCTCTCTCTCTCTCTCTCTCACACACACACACACACACACACACACACACACACACAGAGAGAGAGAGAGAGAGAGAGAGAGAGAGAGAGAGAGAGAGAGACATTAAAGAAACAAAAAGAGGGGAAACAGGCATAATGAAAACATACATGTTTACACATTACCACACATGAAAGCACTTTACATTTTTGTTTTAAAACCAGGTCAAATCTGCCCTGGCCTGGAGCAAGCAGGTCCGTGCGAGCCTCACTTCTGCATGGTGCTACCTGCAGACACGAAGGTTACAAGCAGATCACTTGTATTTGAATCACAACAGACACTCGACCTCAACATGGCACTGTTTGTATGGGATGAGGAAGTTTGGCAAAACAGGCAAAAAAAAAAAAAAACCTTCTTATAATTTGAGAGAAGGTACAAATTCCACAAATACCATTTAAAACACAATCTATAAATCAAGATGAGAGGGAGGGAGAGAGATCTTTAAGCTCTCAATGCCAAGTAACTAAGACTACCTCAGACATAATATTATGGAATTCTAGGCTTCTCTGAAACCTCTTGAGGGATTATTTTTTTTTTGGGGGGGGGGGAGGAAATCCTGAGGGAAATGAGCTGGTAAAATTCTTCCCTGCAGAGTAGTTCCATAAAAAGTAGCTATGAAACACTGCAACCAAAGTGTTTGTTTAAGCAGACAACAAACTCAGGCTTTGATGACCTCCTTGTGGTGCTGTCCCATAGGAGTCTGACTCCAGGAGAAAGATTTCAGATAGGTTGAAAGAAACATCCAATAAATACTGGGGATAAAATCAGGCTTATGTGACACTATGATTAATAGCTCATTTGGATTAATAGGAGGCCAATTTTACCTGAGTCTTGGTTTTCTTTAGGGGACTCTCTGCTTGATTCTTTAATATCTATGCTTAGTTTTTTTAATGAAGACTTAAACCTCCCCATTATTGTCAAAGAAGAGACTAGAGTGGAAAAATAACCACATCCATGAGAAGATTAGTGGTTAGGGTCAAAAGGCAAAATCTAAGCCATCTCAGACCTCTTACTGGCAGCTCAATGCAAACCACTGACCTTAACGTTTAAAATGAGAGCGCACTTCTCTCTAGAGACAATTCATCAGCAGAAGTGACTGATGGGTAGGAAGGCAAGAACACACACCAAGCAATTTACCCTGATGGCAGCCTAAAGTAATTCTCTAAACAATAATGTTGGACATATTAAAACCCATCTCATAAAACTCTGGCAATCTGCCTATTAAACTCGGTTAACTGTTTCTTAAAAAATACACTAGCTAGAACTAGAAATCATAAGAACTTACTAAAATGGCACAAAGAATTTCAAAGGTACAAGTATGTTGGTGATGAATTCCAGAAAACAACATAAAAATAATTTGAACTCTATCCATCTTATACATGGAAGTTCTTTGGCATCTGACCAAAAAAGCATTACTGGATATAACCAGGAAAAAAGGCGGGTTGAGATCTGACACACTGGTTCACAATGAGAATTCCACGCTTCTCTAGCTGCCTAGAGCATAGTAATATGATTTTCCAGCACATTAGGGAAGCAAAAGTAGAACCAGAAAGTCTATGTACTGGCTGGATTGTGTTAATGTCACTTAAAATGGAGGGAAAAATCCTAGCAAGACACCAAATAGAGTGCAGCAGATGGTAAACAAATATTATGAAGCAATCTTCACAAAATCTGCAGTGTGTCACAAATAAACAAAATGGCAGAGTTGGGGAAAAGAGAATCAAAACAGGCCATATGTTGTTAGCGATTTTATTTGAAGCAACACACAATCCAAAGGAGAAACCTAGGAGAGGAACACAAGGGTCCAATAGACAGGTGGCAGCCCTGGGTAGGGTGGTCAGAACAGGCCGCCAAGGGCACAGCAGCTCTGGGGAGTCCCGGCCCGGCAGCACCCACTGCAGCGGCAGGGTTCAGGAGAGCTTTCAAGAGAAGCCAGCCAGTTTCCACAGAGAGCAACAGAAAGTTGAGGCAATATATTATATGTCATTTGTCACACTCCTTCTGTGCCAGGTGGGAGTCAATTAGAATTACAGCAAAGGCATTTTTCCCAGGCAAGAGGAAAGAAATGAAAACATAATTGTAGAGGTTAGAAAGACAGCAGGAAAGCACCAGACAGGATGTCAAGTTTAGAGCCCTTCTCAGTGACAGGGACTAATGGCCTGGGCAGGACACAGGCCTCTATGGCCATGGCCATGCTGTCATCTGCAGGAGTTTTCACTTAGCTCCATGCTCCCTCCTTCTTACTTCTGTTTGTTGATCTCCTTCCTTCCTCAAGCAAATAAAGTGCCCCCTATGTGGCAGGTACAACACTGGGCAATAACACAGTGACAATGAAGAAAGGAAAACATCCTTCCCCACGGAGCCTACACTTAGCCAAGGACATGAGGGAAGGGGCCACGCAGGTATCTGGAGGAGGGGTCCAGGCAGAGGAAACAACTAATACGGAGGCTCTGAGTCAGAAGAATGCCTGGCATGGGCCCGTGACAGAGAGGACGCCAGGGTGGCTAGAACAGAAAGAGAAGTGGGGAGAGAGAGGGATGGATTCAAAGAAGTAACAGCAAGACAGGGATGGGATAGATGCAAAAATGCAGTGATTTGTGAGGCATTTCAAGACCTTGCTTCGACTCTGGATGGTTCTGAGAGCCATGATGTCAACTAAGAGGCTCATTCTGGCGGCTGTGTGGAGAAGGGGCTGTGGGGACCAATGTAGAAGCTGGAAACACAGAACAGGTTACTGCTCTGTTACAGGTGAGAGATGACAGCAGCCTAAAACAAACTGAAGGTCTTTTTCTTTATGCTTTTTCTTTTTATCTTCTTTCTTTCTTTTTTTTTTCTGAGTCGGGATCTTGCTATGCTGTTCACACTAACCTTGAACTCCTGTCTCAGTGATTGTTCTACCATAGCCTTCTGAACAGCTGGGACAAGGTACCACTGTTCCCAGCCAAGACGAGGCTTTAGAATCACCATGTGCTGGATCTATTTGGAAAATGAAGTGAGCAGGGTCTGCTGTTGGTTAGGATATAGACTGACATGTCCTTACTACTTCTTCATTTCATCAACCATCTGTGCATTCTGGACACACGTATTGAGTCTACTATATGCCAGGTACTATGGGAGGGTTTCTAAGAATTAAAAAACGAACAACACTGGCCCCTGACCTCAAGGAACAACTAATCCAGACCTTTATAAAGACCTTAAAACATCTTGACCAGGACATGGTGGCACAAGTCTGGAAGGATGAGACAGGCATATTGCAAGTCTAAGCACAGCCTGGGTAACTTAGCAACTCAGGAAGACTGTCTCAAAATAAAATTTAGAAAGAGATGAAGATATAATTCAGAGTGAAGGCCCTAAGTTGAATGCCCAGTATCACCAAAAGAAAAAGTAAAACTTTGTAATTCTCTAATTAATAAAACAACTAATAAGAAATTACATAAGACTAAAAAAAGATTTGAACCAACCAACATCAATGTTATCTCAAGTCAAAATTTCAACAAATTAAAGCACGCTTCAATTTTTTTCTTTTTTCTTTTTCTTTCTTTCTTTTTTTTCTTTTCTTTTCTTTTCTTTCTTTTTTTTTTTTTGAGATAGGCTCTTACTCTGTAGTCCAGGCTGATGCTGAGCTCATACTCACAGCAATCCTCCTGCCTCAGCCTCCCAATTGCTGGGATTATAGGTATGTACCACCACACCTGTTTTTTGTTTGTTTGTTTGTTTGTTTGAGACAGGGTCTCACTCTTTAGTAAAGACCAATGCTGAATTCACATAGGCCAGGTTGGCCTCAAACTCATCGCAGTTCTCCTGCCTTAGCCTACCAACTGCTACGATTACAGGTATGTGCCACCATACCCGGTTTATAGGGTGCTGGGAAATCAAACACATGGCCTTGCACTTGCTAGCTATGTGATTCCTCCAGCCAACTGTTTTTCAAATTGCCTCAATTCTAGGATGATCTCTTACATGACAGATACTTTGCAGGTTCAATGTACATCAAATCTAAAAAGCTGTAAATTATATTTTTTACTAGCTAGTAAAAATTGAGTTTGTTTATAAGCAACAGCTTATCTTTTTTGTAAGCAGCAGTTTAAGAAAATGAAACTTTATTTCTTTCAAATATCTCACAACTTGAATTTTTCTCAGAAGCAAAAAGAGACTTGAGAGAAAACAAACTATTCTTAATGAGATTGTCTGATAGTTGGACATTTCTCCTACAGATGTCACTCCAGTCAACAGCCACCTTTGTTTTCTTCAGTCTAAAAATCCACAATTTATGTATCCGGATTTTCCTTTTTAAAAAACAGTGAGGAACATCTGACCCATAGGCCTGCAAAATGTGGTGTGGCTTGGCAAGATGACTGTCATATTAGAGGTGAATTAATTATATAATAATGAAATATTTTACCAAATATAACCAATATATCAAATATATATTTAAATTGATAATTCTGTATGGCCTGTGAATGACATCATACATGTATAATTAACTGTTGGCAGAAAAAAAAGGTTCCCCACTCCTGCTTTAAAGATCATACGATGCCCAACTTAAAATAAGATATAATGAGTCAGCCTGAAGATTTCCATCAAAGCATAAAAAGAAAAAAAGAAAGGCTTCTATTCAGTAATAAGTGAGTATAAAATAGTCAAAGTCGAAGAAAGATACAAAATAAGTGTTTCTCTTATAACTAAATTTATATGTGTATATATAAGTACATGTATACTTTTTGAGACTATGTCTTGCTCTGTAGCCCAGGCTGGTCTGAACTCATTACGTAGCCCAGGCTGGCATTGAAAATCCAGTAATCCTCCTGCCTCAGTCTTCCAGGTGATGGGATTATAGGTATGTGCCACACATTCAGGTTATGTGGTGCTGGAAAATCAAACACAAAGCTTTGTGCTTGCTAGGCAAGTACTGTAATCACTGAGCTATGCCCCCAACCCTAACTGCTTTTCTTTTCTTTTCTCTTCTTTAGATAGATCTCACTGTGTAGTTCAGGCTGGTCTTGAACTCACTATGGAGATTCAGGCTGGCTTCAAACACATGGCAATCCTCCTGCTGCAGCCTTCCAAGTGCTGGGATTACAGGCATGCACCACCACACCAGGTTTATGCAGTGCTGGGAATCAAACCGAGGGCCTTGTGCTTGCTAGGTGAGTATTCTAACCACTGAGATATGCCCCTAGTCCTAACTATATTTTCTGACCCAAACACAGGTGCACTATTTGATAAGTGTGAAGATATTTACAGGCTACAGACCTGAACATGTGAAGTCAGCATCATGGAAAAGTAAAACCATATAGGACGTAGGGGTGTAAGTTATCATCTAGACACTTAAAATGCATCCTTTAAAACACTAGTGACATTTCACTGACCAGCAACATCAGTCCAGCAATCATTTTATAGCAGTTGCTATGAAATCAAAGGCTTAAAATTCTCAGGACCCCAATTTCTCTGATACATTTTGTCTAAAACGTACTGGGCAGTCCAGAGGCTTTGCTCTAGTGCTGACTACAAATAGCACACAATAAAAATTAATGCTGGAACCACTTAATCCTTCCAACAACCTAATGTCCCATCTTTCCCCAGGAAGCTAAAATATACAGACATCCTTATCTAAGTGTAAAGAGCCTTCTGTGAGGCCCAAGCAAAAGGCCTTGATGCTCTGCAACTTCAGTGTACAGTTGAGACACAGTGATGATATTCCTGAAGGCTCAGCAGAAACAGGGTCCCAAGAAGCACTCCTGAGGTATCTAATCTGCTGCCCAGACCTCTGTCCCCACAGCCTCCGCCTTATAAAAACTCCACCGCATCATCCTGATCCCTGTCATGGAGACTCGCCCACTGGCCCTCTTGATAGTGTACTCAGCTCTATGTAAACTCTTCTCTTTCTTACATTCTCTGATTGTTGGTAAATTCTTTTACCACACACCTGTACCACTGATTTTCCATATACTGCCTGGCAGTTATCCTTTTTCTTTTTTTTTTGAAGACAGGATCTTGCTAAATCACCAGGTTACCTAGGCTGAGCTCGAACTTAGAATCCTCCTGCCTCAACCTCAGGGGCAGTTATCTGTCTGGAGAAATATCCAGGGAGAAAAAAAGCACGTGACATATATGCAAAGCAAACACATTAGTGGAAACAGTTGATTTTTATCACCTCTTGTGCTGGTGTGCTCATTACTCTGCTAATGAAACTGAACATCAGCAGGGATCCCCAGGCCTGTATGTCAGGTTCCTAGAGTTTATATAGGGCCTACACATGCAGTCACACACGATTTTTTAATGGTTATATAAGAAACTTAGCCTCATCTCAGAAATGTCCTCACATCTAGGAAAAGACAAATTATTCCTAACTGGGCAAAGTCATCTCTCTATTTAAAAAATAAAGTTAGATTCCACCTGACTTCTTTCAGCAAAATAAATTGAAGATAGTACAGTATTTTTTTCTGATCTTAATAATAAAAGTATATTTTTATTTTTAAAAGCCTATGATACATATATATATATATGTACTTAAATATGTAACTAATATGTGTGCTAAACTCATTAAAGCAGAAAGAAGAAAAGATTACAGACGAATGTTTTTTATTAGTATCCTGGAATGTGAAACCTCTTTCTGAGCGTAACAAATTCAGAAGTCACACAGGAAAATATGACAATTTTAACCATGTGAAAATGTTAAACTCCTCCACAAAAAAGCAAAAAAGAACAAAAAGACCAAAGGAAGCTGAAAAAAGCAATAAATAACTGAACAGTAACATCTGTAACACATAAAACAAAGGCCTAACATATTTTACTATTTGAAAACTTCTTGAATCTACTGGAAAAATACAACCTAATAGAGAAATGGGCAAATCTAACAAAAAATAAAATAGTTCATACAAATTAAATACAAATGAAAAGATACTAAAGCTCATTTATAATTAAAAAAATATGCAACAGTAATAATTTTTCACCTATTAAACTGATGCTGACTAAAAAGTTTGCTAATGGGATTGGTGAAAGTATAAACTGATTCTACCTTTGGAGAGCAAAATAATATAGCTATTGAAATTTAAAATATGGGTACTCTGTTTCTGCAGTTTCAACTTTTACGAAACAGATTTTCATGATGTGGAAAGATAAGACAATGCCATTTACTTTGGCATTTTTTTTCTAAGACTTAAGAACTAGTAACAACTTAAATGTCCATTCACAGGTTAAACAAATTAAGCTAAGGCCATAAAATTAAGTATAAAATAGTTACCCAAAAGAGTGAAGCTGATCTGTGTCCACTGATATTGCAAAGAGGTCTAATATATGCTATCAAGTGAGGGCAGAGGAAAGCAACTGTAGTATCATACATTATGGACAGAGAAAATTTAAAGTAAAGATACAGGAGAAATTGCTAACAATGAAACCAGGGGATTTGAGAAAATGGGAGTTTTACTTTTTGTTTCATAAGCTGCTTAACTTCTTAACAATTACCTAATCTCTTTAATATAAAAAATAATCAAATAATGGCTACTAAGATGTACTTCATTTGTAGTCTAGTTGAAAGAGAAAGGGCCTAAAAGAAGTCAGAAAAAAAAAAAAATAGGTTAGGACCATCAGTTCAAAAGGTAAGTTTAGCACAGACAAGCCTTTCTTTTCTCATCTTAACCTTCACTCGCCCTGGGAACACCACTCCGAGATCAAAAAATTAAAAAAAAAAAAGGAGACCACCAATACAAATCCTCTGTTCCTTAGGACACTATATGTGAAAATTTGAATTTGGGGACTGAATTGTCCACCACCAACCAATTACAGCCCATGTCTAGGAAATATAACAAAAAACCAAAAGGAAATAAAGAAATCACTCATTTAGTTTTACAGCATGTGTATTTCACAACTTTCCTTTGATTTTTTTTTTTTTTTTTGAGGCAGAGTCTCACTCTGTAGTCCAGGTTGGTCCTGAATTCACTATGTAACCCAAGCTGTCCTTGAGTTCATGGCAATCCTTGTGCCTTAGCCTTCCAAGTGCTAGGATTAAAGGCATATGCCACCACGTCCAGCTCCTGTGGTGCTGGGGAACCGAAGCCAGGGCCTTATGCTTGCTAGGCAAGTGCTTTAACCACTGTGATATTCCTCCAGACCTGGCTTTGAATATGGATCCATATAACATACCATTTCGTTCAACAACTATGTTCATTTAAGATGCTGAAGCCCACTCAGTACAAAGAAGAAAACAAGAGTGAAATAAAGCATGAAGACCATCACAGAGTGACCCCAAAACCTAGGAGGTGAGAACAAGCACACATCTCGCCAGAAGGCAGGTGTCAAGTCCTTACTGCAGTAAAGGTACCAGAGACATGAACCCCATCTGGATTATCAGAAACTTCACTGAAGAAGCAGTATTTCTCATTCCTAGAAAATCTGCAACACCACACAGACTTTTCTCTGCTTCCCAATCTCTCAACTCTTTTTCTCTAATTTAAAACAGGGAGCTTTGAGAACTGTCCATTCTCTTGCTGTTTAATTCTTATCACTAAACATCACACCATCTCTTCTGTATAAGAAATCAATTCGTGTAAGGCACACACACACACACACACACACACACACGTTTGTATAAAATCTACCACCATAAATATTTCTTTAAATAAAGTTTTTTGAGGATTACACATTGTACCCACAAACCACTAACATTTTCCCCAGAACCCCCCAAATTAACTATGAATTATAGCTTCACCAAGTTACACAAAGATTCCATTTAGTGTTCCAGACTGTAGGCTCATAAAAAACAACAAAAGCCACCAAAGCCTGCCCCAGAATTTTAAGTCTATCATAAACCAAAACAAACAAACAAAAAAACCCCTAAGGCTTGTCACTATTTCATCTCTCTTTTTTTTCATCTAAAACTAGTCCAAATATAGATGGACACTACCTGCTGCCCTTGTTGGGGGAGCAGGAAGACCATAATATCAAAGAATTTAAACCTAAAAGTTTAAATGGCTTTTTTTCTCCGACATTTACATTTCACAGATTTGACACACTTGATTATAAGAGTGCAAGTTTTATAGCCAAAATGATGTGTGTTGGTATCTAGCTCCTACCACTTCCTAGCGGTCACCTTCAGCATCATTTTATGTGTCTAAGTTTCCATTTCCTGACAGGTATAATTTCCCTGCTTCATAGAGGCAGAGTAAAGATTGTTAAAGTCACAGCAGTAATCTTTGTAAAGTATCAAAGCTAATACACTGAATAGAAGAGAACAAGTCGTCAACAGATGATAGTTAAAAAGGAAATGATTTTTTTTAAATGAACTCTGGGATCTCTGGGGACCTGGAAAGTAACAAGTAGTACAAAGTAAACTTATTTTAGGAATTCCTAAGGAAAACCAGAACATATGATTTCAATTTTAACAAATTTCAGACCAAATTGACACAGTCGTTAAGAATATATGTTCTAGAGTCTACTTTAAAAATTCTACTTTATCATTTACTTGAGCAAAATGATCAGAAGAGATGTCTCTTCTATGAAGATGAACTTAAAAATCTGTCCTTGATTAAAATGGAGCTAGCAACAGTCCTTCGGAGCAATCTAGAGATCTCATGAAGGTTGTAACTCATGAGCTGACCCATGAAAGGCTCTGAGCATGGCATCTGGCAACAGCAAGCTCTCTAAATACTAACTCTCAGCCAGCCACTGAAAGCCTGGTAACCCAAAGCAGCTATACAAAGAAGTCTGAGTAAAGCTTGCAACACTGTATGTGCCTTGGGATCTACTTCTCAGCCGTATATCGATTTCAGTGTGGTTAATAAAATAGCAAATACATACAGTCCAATTCAGTAGTTTTCAATAAGCAAGTGATGACTATTGAAAAATATTCCAACAGAGAAATACGTAAAGTAAAAGGTGTGTTCATTTATCCACAACTGCCTGGCTCCAAAAGCCCATATCCACTTTCCAGGAGAGACCACAGGACAGCTCTGCAGCAGGAACTCCTAGGCTCCTGCCTCTCCAAATACCCAGGAGGGTCGGAGACAGATTACAAAATGGGGTCACATCACACACAGCTTTTGTTTACTCACCAATAATCATGGATTCCTTCCCATGTCAATGCAATAACTCCTAACTCATTCCTTTTAGTGGCTATTTCAAGCTTCAGATTATAGATACATTGTAATGTATTAATCCACTAACCTGGCATTCTTTATACCTCTACTTTTTTCCTCCTAAAACTCATCTTAGCATGTGCACCTTGTTTGAAGGGCACTCGGAGCATGCGTGGCTACCTCTACTGGATAGCTTCCTAAAGGCGAGTCTGCTGAGTCACAGATTCTGCACATGTGACACGCTGGGGTGTACCAAGACACTGCCCTACAGAGAGGGTGCATCCACTGTACTCTTTATCATTCACCATCTTTGAAAATAGGAACAAAAGAGTCTACTCTCATGAGACCAAAAAAAAAAAAAATCTATATTAAAATGTGGCCTTTATCTTTGAAAAAAGATGAGAATCTCATTCCAAACCATCCTTTACCCTTTTAAGCACTTGAACCCCTATGCTGCTGACAAAACTCACATCATGACCTCCACAGCAGTGACCTGGTTTGAGTTAAAACTACTTTTCTAAAAAGCCCCAACCTTGTCCAGAAGCCAGTTCAGTGGAAAGGGGAACATGAAGGCTTGAAATGCTCCTGTAGTTACCCAGACACACCCACTAAAATGGAATTGTGCCAGCAATGCTTACATAAAAGCTCTGCTCTATGCTATGTTTTAAAGCAGTAAAGGATTAAAATCTCTTAATCAATAATCACCGGCTTACCGGTAGTTTACACGTTTCATTTCGACCCACATGATTATTACTATGAGGAGCAAGAGCAGATAAAGGTCATGTTGGTAATTAAGGCTATATTGTAGAATATGCATACCCAAGATATGATTAAATAAGAAAATATTACTCGGTTCAGCACCATCATTAAACTTGCATTAATTTATAAATATTTAAATGTACCATATGATGGTCGTAAATAATCTGTTTTTGTCAGTTTCTAAAGTACTACAACCCATAAACCCTTTGAATTATTACTACAGAAAGAAATAGTCAAGGAAGTATACAAACCAGACTTACATTCAAATGCTGTAGTTGTTGCTTCGGGCAGAACCTGGCCTATCACATCCTAAACAAAGAAAGAATAAAGAAACACAATTAGCCATCTTCTTTATTGCTAACACGTGGCAAATCCAGAGGAAATATGAGAACCTCAAGAAGATTTTTGAAATGCTGGCATAAACTACAAAAACATTAACTCATAATCATAGTTAGCCCTGTAAAGTAAGCCCACAATTTAAATCTCTTCCAGAGAAAAAATTTTTAGGAAAACCTTTAGATTGTATTAATAACAATCTTTTACTCTTAACTTGACAGTGCACACAATTACACTATTGTGTATTTACACACAACAATGGTATCTTCCACAGGGAGCTGTGAAATGGACTACAGAAGAAGGAGAAGGGGTTTCAGAAGTCAGATCACCCTAAGTTTACATGGATGACTCGAGGGAAAAATTGCTCAGCTCTCTAACCCTCAATCTGATTATCCTCCAGAATGGACCCAGTCCTTAACAGAGGCAGTGTAAAACCTAAATCATGTAAGAACCATAACCTTGGGGGAGTGGCGCGCTGGTAACCAGCAAAACGTAGCTCCTAATGTTCAACAAGCAACATAGTGTCTTGAGCTCACAGTGACGGGACTTCAACATAAGTTTCTATGATGATAACAGAAACTCACAGAGCTACATTTAATACAAACAATTCTTACCCACCTTTACTCTTAAGCAATGGAAAATATTTAATAAAATCAAAATAGAAGTTAATCTAGCTTATAAAAATCCATAAATTGTATGCAATCTGATATCGATGTGATAATTCCACTAAAATATAATAATTCCATTCAGTTGAAAACACTCTAAAAATTAGTCTACATGGACAGCTTAAGTGAGAAGGCCAGGACAGCTGAGTTCTGGAAACTGTGACGTTCCATTATATCCAGTCCCACCAGAATGGCCTGCAAACCTCATTTCTCTCCAGGAGCCCTGCCACAACGTTCCTCCTGAGCTGTGCCACAACTGGCACCAGCCAGCCAGCTGACAAAGCCGCCTCGCAGTGCTTCTCAGCAGGAAGCCACAGCCCTGCCAAGCAGGGCACTTAGCAGAGGGGCGGCTGCAACTTCTTTCTAAAGGCAATTCTTTAGAAGCTTCTGCTGCAGTGGCAATTTGCATAACAGTCTTGCCTCTACAGTGATGCTGTTGTTTTTTAAATACATCTGTGCATATAAAATTGGTCAAAGAGAACTATGTTGGGCAGCCCTTGCTTTTTAGGTCAAAAGAAATGATGTTTTTTCCAACTCTGGTTTTAGCAAATGAAAAATCAACTCTGAGACGAAGTATCCATAGATGATTTTAGTGTTAGAAAATGCTTTATACACACGTATAGGAAGAAAGTATTAACAGGGAGTAACAGTGAGTACAGAATAATGTGTACGGGCAGCAGAGTGTCAAAAATGAATGCATGAAGCACTTGCCTAGCAAGGCCCCGAGTTTGATTCCCCAGCACCACATAAACGTGGCATGGAGGCGCATGCCTGTAATCCCATCATGTGGAATGCTGAGGCAGGAGGACTGCCATGAGTCCAAGGCCAGCCTCAGCCTGGGCTATAAGGCAAGACACTGTCTCAAAAAAAAAAAAAAAAACAACAACAACAAAAAAAAAAACCATGGACTCTGAAGATAGTCTGCTGGCACTGACATTAGCTCTGCCTCTCACTATGTATGAGCAGAGCAAATCAAACTCTCTGGCCTCAGTTTCTCTACTTGTAACTAGTAAAATAAGGTCCTAACTATATCTGCCTTGTAGAACTAATGAGTTAATATTTGTAGAGCTTCAAAGAGTGTCCAGCACATGGCAAGCACCAATGAGTGTCTGTTTAATAAACAAATCACTGATCATTGAGCATCACGAAACTTACCTCATAACAACATTTTTAAATTCAGTATCCAGCAATCCATAGAGGATGATGGTCATTTGCTCACTGACCTTACCCTTCCACAGCATTTAATGAAGATTCTTTCTAGCCAGTACAGAAAAAAAACTGGGGTGGGGAAAAGAAGAGAGGGGAGATCCCATCACTACCCTCCACACCTAGGCTACCACTGGTTACTGCCAGGTGCCCCAGTCACTCTGACAACCGATCTTGAGATGTATACTGTACCTCTGCAGAATTCGCAAATGAACTTAGGATATCCCCTATATATAAACAGCAGACTCCCATCAAATAGCAAACTTCTCACAACCAACCCAGAACCCTGGGCAGCAAATGCCTGGCTTGTTCACCAGCACAGACAAGGTGCCTCACAGGCTTTATATCTCATATAGGAAGCTGAAAGAGAAATAAGCAAATGATTGAGAGAAACATGTGAATACAATGGGCCACCTTGTTTCTTTAAAGCAAATAATATGAGGCTATCATTATGAAAAAAGGTAAAAAAAAGTATGAAAATTAGTGAATAACTACTGGTCATTTTTAAGCAAGATATACTTAAAATTTTATGTACATTTTCAAGTTATTCTTTAAGGATTTATGTTGGACTTATTTGTAAGGGATCTTCTCCACAAAGCACTTTTTATGATAAGGCTAAAATGAAGACAAACAGTGACTGCTAACTCTGGAGGAAGGGAAAAACTGCATGTTCCGTCTAGAAAGAAATTTCACAGAGGAGGAGAAATCAAAACTAGGATGTAGAGACACAGAGCAAAGGGCTGGATGCTCTCTCCATTGCACAGCAATCCAATCTAATCATATACACAGGTTTCCTAGATTAGGGACTCGGTTTCCAGGAAAGAGGAAAAATCCAGAAAGCTTTAAAAAAAAGACACTACCCGTATCTCTGCTCTTGGAGACTGGGGAGTCCCCTTGTGCACTACAGCCAGTCTCTAATAATTCAGACAAAAGAAAAGGCCCAGAGGCCCAGTGACGAGCTCAGGGTCTCTAAGCTATTGCGTGAGGCAGTGTCTATAGTCATCAACGATAGACGTGAGATCTAGGACACTCAGTTACTATGGCTCTGACTACAACTGTTTCTGGCTTCCATGTCAGGTTCTGCCAAAAAAAAAAAAAAAAAAAAGTGGCTTCAGCAGGGCATTTTCCCCCTCGTTTGAAAATGAGATGGAAGCCTGGTATGGTGGGGTAGGCCTGGAATCCCAGGACTCTGGGAGACTGAGACAAGAGAATCTCAGGTTTGAGGGCCACCTGAGCAATTTGACAGACTTAGTTGAATCTGTCTCAAAATACCAAACAAAAAAGGTGAGAGAATATATCTCAATGTTAATGTCCTGAGTTCAATCCCTAATACTGCAAATAGAAGGAAAAAACAAAACAAGAAAACCAAGAGGGGGGAGCTAAAGGAGTTGATTAGAACAAAGGACCACTTCCAGGTTTCACAATAAGAGCCTTTGAAGTTTGAGTCTTCTTGATGAAGAGATGAGGTAAAACAGGAGAGCAGATCACAGAACCTAGGCTTGCACGCAGGCCAAACCTGTGACAAGGCGCAGCAGGAGACAGCACAGCATGGCTGCTGTCCTCCATCGGTCCCTCCTGACAAACATGGTCTACCTGGGCTCACTCGAACGAACGTGTGAGGACACATTACACTCTGCGCTCTACGTGTGCAGTCAGTGGTACAGCATCTTGTTTAGGCCAGTCAGCGTTGGGCCAGGAACAACTTGGAGGTGCTCAAGAAGCAGACCTGGGCTGGAAGAATAGCTCAGTGGTTAAAGTGGTTGCTAGGTTAGTGCTAAGTAGCTGAGTTCGATTCCCCAGCACTACATAAACTGGGCATGGTGGCGTGCACCTGTAATCCCAGCACTCTGGAGACTGAGGCAGGAGGACTGTCATGAGTTCAAGGTCAGCCTGGGCTACATAGTGAGTCTAGAACCACTCTGGACTACAGAGTGAGAACCTGTCTCAAAAAAAAAAAAAAAAAGCAGAAGACTATGGCTCTGTGCCTTCTGTCACACTTATTATGTGCTGGATTATTTTAAGAACTCCCTGCATCATCTACTCCAGTAGTCCTGAGAACTCTAAGTCTCTAAGTGGTAGGCACTGTTTTTAATCTCCTCTTTTTTCTTTTTTCACAGATGAATAAACTGAGATAAGAAGACACCTGCCAAAGTGGTAGGATTTCCTATTCAAACTCAAGCAGTCTGGCACCAGAATAATTTGTAGGGATTTTTTTTTTTTTTTATGGTGAGCAGGGAGGGAGAGGCAGCATTAGGGACTGAACACAGGGCCTCATTCACATTAGGCGATCCCTACATCCTGAGGGCTATATCTCAGCTACATCCACAGCCCTTTTTGTTTTATTTAAAGACAGCCTTGCTAAACTGTCCAGGAAGGCCTCAAACTGGCAATACTCCCACTTCAGTTTCCTGAATAGCTGGGATCACAGGTGTGTACCTGTGTACCACAGGACCCTGGTAGTTAGTGGTCTTGAACACTGTGATATTCTACTTAAAATAATACTTTCTCTGTTGTTTCAAATAAGTAAAAGAAGAACATGTTCATCCTTCTCATCATAAACAATCTCAATCTTTTAAGTTTTTGAGGCAAATATCTGCATCCTTATTTTACAAATTGGGGTTCACAGGGTAGAGGCTCAGGGAAGTACAGTGACTTGCCTAGCCAGAGAGACAGCTAGAACTTAAACCCAAATTTCTTGCCTCATAATCTGGTTTTCTGTGCAGAAACTATAATGCAAACATCCTCTTTTAAGCTCCCTCATTAACTAAACATTTTAGGGTCCTATGAAGTGGCAGAACAGAGGAGAACAGGATCTCCTTCTCTTCTAGAAGTTTACCTCCTTGTGGTAATGTGTGATGGGAAAATAATCATGAATGTGTTTCTGGCTCAGGTATACATACAAAGCTGCAGAAACAGAGGTGGCCAGATAACTGACTCAACACAGAGAAAAAGTGAAGCCTGACTTGGAAGGGCAGATAGGAGTTGGCCAGATGAGGAAAAGGGCAGAGAGACACCCCGGATGCCTGGGGGAGCTGACAGAAATTCTGCCCACCCAAGGAGCCAGGGGTTCAAGAGGGCACCGGTGCTGGCCAGACCAGACCCAATCGAGATGAACCTCAAGTACTATCATAAGGAGCGTGGGCCTATAGTGAAAGAAAATTTACATCTCTAAGAATATGTGGAGAATTCTGGATGCAGAGAACAATGATACTTGATGTACAAGACTGGAAGTAGAGTATAGCCTCCACACTCTAGGCCTAAAAATCTTCATGGGTTGAGTCGTTAATAAAAAATAAAAGTTAAAGGAATCAAAATAAAATTATAGAAATCAAAATTTTATTGAGTTACCCAGATGATCAAAAGCTTAGGAAGAGCTTCATGGTGGGCTAGAGACAGGTGTAATCATGAGATATTTGGAAAATGCTCACGGAGGTCCACAGGTACATGGCCAAAACAAAACTTCTACCGCAGGAAGGCAACCTGAAGACTCCCATCAGATGAACTCCACTAACAGGAGTGTTTAGAAAAAGGGCAGGTAGCTTCTTGAGCTTACCGCTAGGTCATGGAAGCAATCAGGGAAAAAATTAGAAAGTTCCCCAAATCAAGTAATAATGGCAGTACAAAACCAATGGGACACAATGAAAGCAATTTTAAGAGTTAAGTTTGTAGCTATGAATGCCTACATTATGTAAAAGAGCAATCCCACATTATAAATAACCTAATGATGTATTTCAGGGTCCTAGAAAAACAAGAGCAATCCAAATCTAAAACCTGACAGAAAAGAAATTATATAGGTCAGAGCAAAAATCAATGAAGCCAAAGTAAAAAAAAGAGTTGATTCTTTGAAAGGATAAATTAGCTTGATAAATCCTTAGCCAAACTTATCAAGAGGAGAAAAGACCTACATCTATTTATTTATTTATTTATTTATTTGAGATACAGTCTTGCTCTGCAGCCCAGGCTGGCTTCAGACTCAGGGCAATCCTCCTGCTTCAGCCTCCCATGTGCTGGGATTACAGGCAGGTGCCAACATGCCCAGCTTATGTGGTGCTGGGAAATCAAACTCGGGGATTTAGTGCTTGCCCTAGCACTTGCTGGGCAAGTGCTCTAACCGCTGAGCCATTCCTCCAGCCACTATCAATGCAATTAAAAATCAAAAAAGGTAAAATCACAATAGACACCACTGAAATCCAGAAGATTAAAAGAAACTATTTCAAAAATTATATTCCATTAAATGAGAGAATCTAAAAGAAATGGATAAAGTCCTATATATAACTTACCAAAACTGAACCAAGAAGATATAAACACCCTGAATAGATTTTTTAAAAGGCAATGAAATGAAAGCAGTAATTAAAAACTCTACCAACTAAGAAAATCCTAAAATGGATTTACTGTTGAATTTTATCTGAACTTTGGTGAAGAACACACACCAATACACCTCAAACTGTTCCATAAAATTGAAAGGAATACTTCCAAACGCCTACCCTGAAGCTAGCATTACCTTGATAACAAAACCACAAAAAAGACTCAACAAAAAGAGAAAAATCATAGCATAATATCCTTAGTGACTATAAATGAAAAAATCTTCAACAAGATGCTTCCAAACATAATGTAAATCATTAAAAAGATTGTACATTATGATCAAGTCAGCTATATCCCAAGGATGTAAGGCTGGGTCAACATATGTAAACCAATAAATGTAATATGCTACATAAGCAAAAGTAGGGATAAAAAATCACATGGTCATCTTAATAGATGCAGAGTAAGATTCTGATACAATCAAACATCCATGTATAACTTTTTAAAAATTTGACAAAAATACATAAGGAAGGATTTTACCTTAAACTGATAAAAGCCATTTATGACGAATCTATTGTCAGCATCACGTTAAACAGGAAAAAATTGAAGGCATTCCCTCTACAATCAGAAATGAGACAAACATGTCCACTCTTAAAACTCCTGCTCAATTCAGCACTGAAAAAATTAGCCAGAGAAGCAGGCAACAGAAAAACTAAAAGGGATATAAATAGAAAAGGAAAAAGTCTAACTATATTTGTAGGACGGGAGGAATGGCTCAGCAGTTAAAGCGCTTGCCTAGCAAGTGCTAAGGCAAGCACTAAGTACCTTTAAATCTTTTAAATAGAAGATCAAAAAAAACTTCCTTGAAGGCCCTTATAGCTGATACACAAATTCTGCAAAGTGACAGGATAAAAATATCGACAAACAAAAATCAATAGTGTTCCTGAACACTAATAATGAATCTAATGAAAAATAAATTAGGAAAACAATTCCATTCACAGTAGCTTTAAAAAAAAATAAAATTCTAGGAATTAACCAGACCAAGGAAGTGAAAGACTTCTATAATAAAAACTATTGAACTCTGAAAAAAAGGTATTGGCTAGAACATTAGAAAATAGAAAGCCACCCCTGTTGGTGAATAAGTAGAAACAACATTGTCGAAATGACCATATTGCCAAAAATGATTTTATAGGTCTTATTGTAATCACAATCAAAATGTCAACAACATTCTTCACAGAACTAGAAAAAGCTGTTCTAAAATTTATATAGAACCAGAAGAGACTGAGAATAGCCAAAGCAATCCCGACCAAAAAGAGCAAAACAGAGACATGAACAATCCTAAATTTTCAGTTGTACTCCTGAAAAAATTAAATACCTAGGAATAAACCTAACTAAGGAAGTGAAGAACCTCTACAAAGAAAACTATATTACACTGAAAAAAGTAACTGAAGAGAACATTAGAAAATGAAAAAAAATCTCGTATTCCTGTCAGAAAAAATTAATAGTCAAAAATGGCTATATTGCCAAGCTGATATACAGACTCAACACAATTCCTATCAGAAAAACCAACAAATACTTTCACAGAACTTGGAAAAAACAATCCTAAAATTCATATGGAACCAAAAGAGACCCAGAATATCCAAAGCAATCCTGAATAACAAGACAAAAGCAAGTGGCATTATGATTCCAGACATCAAGTTACGCCATAAAGCAACAGTGATAAAAACCAATGGAACTGAACTGAGGATTCAGAGACAACCGCAAGTACCCTCAGCTACCTGATTTTTACAAAAGGGGCCAAAAACATACACTGGAAAAAGGATAGCTTCTTCAAAAAATGGTGCTGGGAGAATTGGTTATCCACATGTGTACCAAAATCAAGTCAAAGTGGATCAAAGACTTAGATATTGAAATTGAAACACTGAACTTTCTGGGGGACAAAATAGATATAACTTTTGAAGATACAGCTGTGGGCAAAGACTTTCTTAATAGGTCACCTGATGAAAAAGAAAAACCCATCAGAATCAACAAATGGGATTATATCAAAGTAAAAAGTTTCTGCACAACAAAGGAAATTATTAACAGAGTGAAGAGAGAACCAACAGAATAGGAAAAAAAATTTTACCATCTACATTGCAGACAGGAGGCTAATAACTAAACTATACAAGGAATTGAAGAAAAACAGACACTTCAAAATCAAAGACATGATTTAAAAAATGGGCAACCAAAATGAATACACAGTTTTCAAATAAAGAACTCTAAATGGCTAGCAAATACATGAAAAGAATGTTCAGCATCTTTAGCCATTAGGAAAATGCAAATCAAAACATCACTATGATGCCTTCTTACCCTAGTGAGAATGGTATACCAAGAACTCGAACAGCAATAAATGTTGGCAAGGTTGTGGTGTTAAAGGGACTCTTACATTACTGGTGGGGCTGTACATTGGTACAACCACTAAGGAAAGCAGTATGCAGATTCCTCAAAAAACTGAAAATGTAAGTATTTCATTTGAACCTGTGATACCTCCTCTGGGTATCTTTTGTTTTTGATGTTTTTTGAGACAGGGTCTTGCTCTGTAGTCCAAGCTGGTCCTGAACTCATTATATAGCTCAGGTTGGCCTTGATCACAGAAATCCTCCTGACTCAGTCTCCCAAATGCTGGGATTACAGGTATGCGCTATCACATCTACTGTACGTGGTGCTGAGGAATCAAACTCAGGGCCTTGAGCTTATTAGGCAAGTGCTTTAACTGCTGAGCTATTCCTCCAGCTCCTCCTCTAGGTATCTTTTCAAAAGAGTTAAAAGCATCATATAATAGAGACACCCATACATCCACGTTTACACCAGCACTACTAACAATAACTAAATTGAGGAAGACACTGAAATATCCACCAACAGACCAATGGATACAAAAAATGTGGTGTAGGTACACAATGGAGTGTCACTCTTCCATAAAGACAGACAGATTTGAGTCTTTTGAAGGTAAATAGACCCAACTTGAGACCCTCAAGATTAGTGAAGTCAGTCAGACGCCAAGGTTAAATATCACCTAGTTTCTCTTATATGAGGACCCCAAAATATAAACAATTTAAAGAGCAAAATAAAGGAGAGATGGTAGGAAACAGGTAAGTAGACTTTATTGAGATGGGAAAGGAATACGAGGGAGGTAGGAGGAGGATGGGTAAAGAAAGGGGAGTAAAAATGATCAATGTGTATGTAATTATTAAGAATCACAAGCATCTATTAACATATAACATATGAGATTAAATTTATATTAAATCTAACATATTACTAATTTTAAAATCCCATTACAAGCATCCTTCTCCCAAGAACCTAACACTATGACCTCTCTCATCTTTCAGGTAAGTTCACTACATATGTGCCTCTTGCAAGGTGCTTCTTGGGAGGTCAGTTTTGCCTTCAACATTTCAGTTACTCAGTATATAAAACGGTCACAGTCTACCCTCTGTACATCAAACATAGCCTAGTGAGATGCAAAGTAGCTGTGGAATGTAAGAAAAAAAAAACTACCAAGAATAAGGAAATCTGAGTGTGTTACTGACTCTCCCACTCAGGAACTACACAACTTTGGAAAAGTACTTTCACCTCATTACTATTCAGTAATCACCTGAAAAAAAAATCAAAAACAAACAAAACCTGGTGCACAATCAAACAGGGCTGTTTCCCATTCTAACATTCAATACTTTCATTTGAAATGTCAATCCTGAAGGTAATACACTCTCAATTCTAAGTCGTACATTTTCTCTGTGCTGTAACATGTCTGACGTTGGGCTGTACTGGTACACGTCACAATTTAATGAACAGCGTTTTCCCTTCTTGGTGTTAGGTAAGATTGTGTCTTAGAACCAAACACATCTTCACTAAGTTCAGAGAACTGAGAAGAAAGACATAGCTGGAAGCTGGCCAGGGACATTCCTTGAACGCTTGGTATAAAACTTTATTCTAAACTCAGCTTTCACTACTCCAGTTGATATAGTGTCAGCATGTCCCCGTCCAGGCTGTGCGCTTCCTGAGGACAGGAGTTCAGTCTGATTTATCTAATTTCCCGTGGATGTGGCACGTCTGCCAGGTTTCAGCGCATGCAATTAATCAATGCTACAGCTGGAGGGAAAAAAAAAATGCTCCCAGTGAGGGCCTACCATGGCTACCACTCCTAACAAACTTAGGCCACCATTGGTGCAGACGCTGGCTACGCAACTCCCTGAGAGCACCCCTCCCTGGGACTGACACTGATTTTATCACTTACCAGCACATCCCTGAAGAGTAACTGAGGTCCAGAGTGCACTGTCCAGTCCACGGCGCCACTATTTGGAATCTTGATGCGAATCACCAGCACCTGGTTCTCCATGGCACAGGAGGGGCCAAGGGCCAGCCAGAGCATTACAGGTTGAAGGGGCTCACATGCTGGGGCAGAAAGCACCCAGTGGCCCCTGGATTAGGCGGGGCTACAAGAGTTGATCAAAAAGCTGAGGGCGAAATCGGGGAGAAAAGGGGATGGGAGTACAGAGAGGGGTGTCCAGGAGGCGGCCCGCAGGCACTAGCCAGGCCCAGGCTCTGCTGGGTTGGGGGTGTCCCCCGGGCAGGGTGCACTGGGGGGCGGGCGAGGAAGAGCCAGCAGCAGGAACTAGCGGAGGTGGGAAGGTTCTAGAGTTGGGAAAGAGGGCAAAATGGAACCCTGAAGCCCTCGACAGTCCTCGTGGGTGGGAGGCGACTGCAGAGCAAAGACGCGGCGAGGGGGGGACAGAGCGGCAGGTGTCCACCCGGCTTGGGGGCCGAGGGACGGGTCCCCGACCCGAGGGGCCTCGGTCCGGGACAGTTAGGAAGGGGCGCCAGGGCCGCTAAGCCACGAGAAGGCCGACGGGGCCGGGGCGGGGGCCACGGGGAGAGCCCCGTGCCCCACCTGGCGCCAGAGGCGCGGCGCGTGCAGGCTCAGCCCCC
Source organism: Ctenodactylus gundi (assembly GCA_004027205.1). Lineage (NCBI taxonomy): Eukaryota > Metazoa > Chordata > Mammalia > Rodentia > Ctenodactylidae > Ctenodactylus > Ctenodactylus gundi. Next base: position 1,012,470 of record PVKB01000084.1, on the reverse strand, counting down.
GCCGCTCCGGGCCGCGCGTCCAGGCTGCGGCGGCGGCGGCTGCGAGAAGGGGAGGAAGGCGGCGGCGAGAGCACTTTTACTCCGGAACCAAAAGGCGCCGGCGCCGGAACCCCGGGAGCCGACGCGCGAGACCCGCCTCCCGCGGCGCCATGTTGGAAGAGGGCAGCGCCAGGGCGGTCGGGAGAGATCGCGAGGGACCGAGTTCCTGCCCGCCGGCCGAAGCCTCGTCTCCCACTGACGGCGGGCGCGACCCGCTGACGGCTCTTTCACGACGCTGGTTAAAGGTAGCGAGGTGAAGCCGTCAAACGAGGGCCGAAACTGATCTAGGGCGGGCGTCTGCGCCTTTTTCTTCCCAGAAGACAGAGGCTCCGTTGTAACCCCCTTGGGTCAGGCCGGGCTGCTAAATATTTGTGAGATTTGCGCATCACATAGGCAGGAGGAAGGCAAGAGCTCAAAAAATAGTTTTGTTGTTGTTATGGCCTTTTTTTTTTTTTAAACTTTCAAGTCACAAGTTAAGACGATCGTCTCTCGCCCACGTTAGCAAAACGCACATAAATTTTTCAGTGAGGACCCTCACCTTCACGCCAGCCCTGTAATGCCAGCGCTCCCCAACGCAAAAGCAGAAGTGTGCAAACTCGCTCAGCAGCTTGAGTGCTTAGGGACAGCAGCAACAGTGGCATTAGAATCTCCTATTCAACCCTTGCAAAAATGTCTGGTCGAGACCTTATATTTTCAGCTAAATTGTAGTGTTCTTTTTCCTCCCTGCAGTCGGTGAGACACGGCAGCTAGCTGTAAACCAACAAAAATTTGGTTACAAAGGCAGCTTATATCTTATGTCCTCCTTCACCTTGTAATGAAGGTGCATATGTCGACTTCACTTTTTTGGGGTAGAATTTTGCATAAACCCAGTAGGTGAGCGAGTGTCGGTCCGTTTCCTCTGGGACAGATAGCTGATTAATGGGAGAAGGCCAAAAAAAGTAAGTGTTGGTCGTTTTAGTATAATACTAATTTTTTTCTGCATAATTTTCTCTGCCTGATTTACTTTTGTATTTAATTCAAGAGCCCACGGTAGGAGATAAATTTCTAGTTATTTTAACTTAGTAGCTTACGTAGAAATTCATTTAGTCAGATCCTTCACATATTCCCACCTGCACTTCAGTACTCCAAAACATAAACGGTTCACTCAAGGTCTGGAGTCTTTATTGAAAATTCATTTCCTATCATTTGAGAAAATAGGCTACGATACTAGATATTTTCTGTGGACCTATGATTTGTTAAAATGCCTTTTTTATTCATAGTACATCAGGGAAATGCTCATCTGCCAAATTTGCATACATATTCTGAGCCTTTTCTTACACAATGAGAGACTTAGTTTTTCCCAATATTTACAGAGCCAATATAATCCCATTCCAGGTCTTCATAGCCTTTAAAATACTTTTTAAGTAGTCTTATCTTGGATTATTTGAGCAAGGATTTTCTAGAAAACCCTTTAATATTCTTTGAAAGAAACATTGATGTCACAGATCACACGAAACTATTCTTTAATGATTGTAAGTGGTACAATACCACTTCTCTCTAACAAAATAGTTCTGTTACCTACATTTAACATGTATTTAATATTTAGCATTGAAGTTCTGTGTAATCTCTATAAAGTTTTGCACATGACATATTTTTTCTTTTCATTTATTTATTTTTAATTTTTTGAGACAGGATATTGCTGTGTAGGCCAGGCTGGCGTTGGACTCAAAGCAATCTTCCAGTCTCAGCTTCGTGAGTGCTGTGATTACAGGTGTGTGCCACCACGCCCGGTTTTATGTGCTGCTGATACTGCCGAGCCATTCCTCCAGCTCCTTTTCTTTCTTTTTAAATAGCAAATTATGTCAGGTAGCCACTGGCTGAGGTAGTTTGGTAACCATAAAGCCGACCGACTGTAGCAAGAAACCTGTGCTAACTGGTATTTGCTTTTGTTGTTTTTGAGACAGGGTCTCACTGCAGTCCAGGCTGGTCCTGAATTCACTCTGGGACCCAGGCTGGACCCACACTCACAGCAATCCTCCTGCCTCAGCCTCCTGAGTGCTGGGATTACAGACGTGCACAACCACACCTAGCTTTATGTGGTGCTGAGGAATCAAACTCAGGGCCTTGAGCTTGCTAGGCAAGTGCTTTAACCACTCAGATACTTCTCCAACCCTATTTTTAGAGTATTAAAGTCTGCCAAAGGCTATGTGCTGAAGTTTGTGGCAAAAACATTAGGAGGTGGAGCCTGGTAGAAGGAAATTACATAATTGGAGATACGCCCTTGAAGGGGATGTGGGGACCCCCACCCCCGCACCCCTCTCTCTGCTTCATTGTATAATGAGGGGAACAATTCTCCTTCACTGTATGCTCCCACCTTGACGTTCTGCTTCACCACAGGCCCAAAAACAATACCACCATAGACTGAAACCTCTGAAACCATGAGCCAAAATAAACTTTCCTCCTTATAAGTTGTTTATCTTAGATATTTGGTCACAGTGATAGAAAGCTAACACAGAAGACTTACTTAGTAAACATAATGTAAAACTCCTCTCCTCATAAAAATTATATTCTGGGGGCTGGAGGAATGGCTCAGCAGTTAAAGTGCTTGTCTAGCAAGCACTAAGTCAAGTGCTAAGTACCCGAATTCAATTCCCCAGCAACACATAAGCTGGGTGTGGTGGTGCATGCCTGTAATTCCAGCACTCAGCAGGCTGAGACAGGAGGATTGTTGTGAGTCCAAGGCCAGCCTGGGCTTTGTAGTGAGTTCAGGACCAGCCGGGCCAAAAAGTGAGACCCTGTCTCAAAAAAATAAATAAAAATAAGTAAATAAAAATAAATATTATATTCTGGACTAAGGCATAATCCCAGTTCCCCAGTACCACATAAACCAAGTGTGGTGGTGCACACCCTGTAATCCCAGCACCCAGCAGGCTGAGGCAGGAGGATTACTGTGTGTTTAAGGTCAGACTGAGCTGGACTACAGATCTGAGACCCTGTCTCAAAACAAGTAGTAAAAATCATATTCTGACAGGAAAAACAGATGAGTAAAACATATGCTAATAATAGTAAATGCAGGGAACAAACCCGTTCACCATGTGGGAACATTAAGGAATATGAAAACTGTCCTATATTGACTTCTGGCTACTGGTAAACAGCTGAAAAAAAGAAATTGTTGTAAAGTTGGTTGTATTTTTTTTAGGAATTTTAATTGTAAGAAAATACATATTAATTTTACCTTGTTAACCATTTTAAGTGTATAGTTTAGTAGTTTGCAGTACATTCAGATTGTTGTAAAACCAATCTCCAGAAACTTGTTACCCTGTAAAGCTGAAACTCTTGGCTGGTGGTACAGGTCTGTAACCTCTGCCTTCTGGGAGGCTGAGGCAGGAGGATTACAAGTTCAAGCCTGGTCTAGACAACTTAGGGACTGAATGAGAGCCTGTGTCAAAATCAAGAACAAAAAATAGGCTGGGGATATAGTTCAATATGAAAGGTCTGGGATTGATTCTCAGGACCGAAAGAAAGAGAAATGTTCATCTATATTATAGCATGTTTCAGAGATTCTTTCCTTTTCAAAGTTAAATATAACACTGAACATATGTATCATATGGTGTTCATCCATTCTTCCATTGATGGACATTCAAGTTGCTTCTACCTTTTGGCTATTGCGAATATTACTGCTCTGAACACGAGTATGAGAATATCTATACTCCAGGATAAAGCATGGACATAAGGATATGTATTCCTGGGTTGAGCATGTAGCCCAGTGGTAGATGGTGTGCTTAGCATGTACAAAGCCCTGACTTCAGTCTCCTGCACTGAAATAGAATGAAATAAATAAACCCATACACTCTTTTCAATCCTTCTGAATTTTATATTAGTCTGTTTTTCAGTCGTAGAGTGAAATGACTGAGGCAGTCTAATTTTATGAAGAAAAGTTTCATTTATCTTATAGTTTTGGAGATTCAGAGACCTGGTGCTCACATCATCTTAACTCTTGTAAGGACCTTATGGCTGATTGTGTCACAGGAGAAGGATTATGTTTGAGAAGAAGTTATTACAACTCAAAACAGTAATCCAGAGAGACTGGGGCCTCATGGTCTTCCCCAGGGACATGTCCTCAGTGATCTGCAGACCTACTAGTAGGCCACATCTTTTAAAGGTCCCAGTGCTGCTGTCCTGAGACCAGATATTCAACACATGAACTTCTGGGGAGGAATGCATCTAGCCATATCCAAATAATGGCAGATACATTCCCAAAAATGGAATTGTATATTTTCTGTTTAATTTTTTGAGGAGCTGCCATAACGTTTTTCACTGTGACTGTACCATTTTATTGATACATTCTCATCCAAAGTGCATAAGGTTTTCAGTTTCTCTGCATGTTTAAAAATACTTGTTATTTTCTGTATTTTTACAGCAACCAGCATATTGGATATGAGCTGATATTTGTTGTGGTTTGATTTGTATTTCTCTCATGCTTACCCGTATTCAACATCTTTTCATATTCTTGTTGCCTATTTTTATTCTTCAGAATAGTATCATTTCAAGTTTAGTTTTCACCCCTGCCTCCCCGATAAATGCTCTGTTCTCAACCTAGTTGCCATAATGAGACCAGCTCATTTGTTTGCTTAAAAATCTCCAGATAGTTTTCTGTCTTGTACAAGGAAAAAGCCAAAATCTCCTTGGCCTACAAAACTCTACATACAGCTCTACCTATTCTGCTCTGAGCTTTTCTGAAGCTCATGCGTGTGTGACACAGGGCCTTTTGCATGCATGTCTCTACCACTGAACTCTTCCTTTACTCCCTCTTCTGAGCTCTTGAACTTGAGTTCCTATTGCTCTCGCTCACACCAGCCTCCTTCTCACTTGTTGTTGAACATGTCTGGCATCCCACTTTATGGCCTTTGAATTTGACATTTCCTCTGCTTGGATTGTTCTTACCCCAGGTATCTATGTGGCTCATTCTCTTAAAGGTCTTGGCCCCAATAGCCTCTTGTTCCTGAGGCCTTCCCGATTGTAACTGTAAACCAGTCCTAGTTCCACCTGTGCGCCCTTAGGTAAAGGCATGGAGGTGTGCAGGATTCCTAATCCTTTTTTCTTCTTAATAATGACTCATTAGTAGTAACCTCCAGCATTTATCACTACTTAACCTACATTTTACTCCTTTGCTTTTCTTTCTACTGGACTGTAAATTCACAAGGGGAAGAAATTGTGTGCTTGTTTACTTCCATATCCCTACGACCTAACAGAATAACTGGTACATAATGGGCACTTTTATTCTTGTGAAATGAATGAGTGTTGAAGGCAAATTGAGTGATGGAAATGCAGCTTCCATGGGCATCACTTGCTAGCTCACCACCACTTGTTCCTTTTCCTTTCGCCTCCACCAAGACTGAAACAATCATTATAAACTCCCATTAAACAATACATCTTATAGCAAACATTAACTGTCTCCTACATTCAAGAAATCCACACTTGTCTCTTTCAGTGCCTAGTGTTGATCCTTGTATATAACATGCCAGTAGATGTTTATTAATTTTGCTTTAAAAGAACATAAAGAGAATAGAGGATGAAAAGAGAAAAAGTGACTTTGCTGTAGAGATGCTTACCCCATTCTACTTGAGTAATCCGGTTTGACATCATGTGCTCTGTGATGTGATAAGAAGGACACTTGGTTTCTGGGGTATTCTTCCCCCAAACCCATAACCCCAATCTAATCCTGAGAAAACCATCAGGCAAACCCAGGTTAAGGACTTTCTACAGAATTACCTGAAAGATATTCCTCAAAACTGTCAAGGTCATCAAAAACAAGGAAAGTCTGAAAAATTGTTGTAGACCTGGGAAGACAGGATGAGTAAATATAATGTGGGATCTTGAGTGGAATCACAGAAAAGAAAAAGGATGTTCGTAGAAAAGAAAACCTGGTGAAATCTGAATAAAATCTGAAATTCAGTTAATAAGAATGCCCCAATTTTCAATTTTTTTTAGTTTTGGCATATGCACAATGGTTATATAAGATACTAACAGGTATTTAGATGAGGGTAGAACACTTTGTACTTTCTTTGAAACTTGAAATTTAAAATTATTTCAAAAAAGGTTAAAGTTGCGTTTCTATACATCAGTATCTTAGCAATTTTTAAAAAATAGTATTTCACTAATATTAATAAAATGGTAAGCAAGCATTTTTCTTCATGTTGCTTATTATCTATTAAAAAAGATGTATAGAGACATGGACAAAATAAACAAATTCCCAGAAGGGTGACAGGTAAGTCTGTCCTATTTTGACAGGTATGGGGGCTGGGTGGTGATGGGGGAAACAGTGGAAATTATTCCAGCATTATGCAGGAGCAGAAACAGTAGGTCAACAGGTATTTATAGAACATGACTATGCGCCAAGTACTATGAATTTTAGATAGTCTAAAATGAATTAATTCATGAATTTAAAAGACTATTAGATCTAATTCCTACATGATTTATTTTCATTTAGGCAGTGTGGGCTGATGGACATTATTATTTTTCTCTTTGTTTAAACATTTCTATATAATATGCTTTAGTAGTGGTATTGAGTAACAAAATATTACTCATGCTTGACTAGCTCTTTACAGCTTGCAAAGCACTTCCACATCCATCACGTAACTAAGAGTATTGATGGATTCTGTAGACATATTGGAGGGATTGGAAGAACATTCACTTTGTGTTACCTGGGCAACATTTGTTGGTTTCCACAGCTGCAAAGTGAGCACAAGAAAAATAGTACTTAAATAATAGGTTGTTAAAGCTGATTGAGTTAATGCGTGTAAAGTTCTTAAATGAGGCCCTTGGCACAAGCAATAAGTGGTCAACTCCTTATTGTACACATTAAGGCACCAATGCTTAGAAAGCTCAACTTCTTCTAATTCATTCAACCAATAACAGTTGAGCAAGAACTTAAAACCACATCTTTTCTTTTCAAAGCAGTATTTTTTTATATTCATAGTGGAAAGGTGATAAATACTAACTTGAATAGTATGATTTGGAATTAGATGTAGGAAAGCAAGAATGGTAACATTTCTGAGTCAAAATGAAAGTCACCAATCTAATCTTAGGGGGAGCTACATTATAGCATAACATCTTCACAATAAATCTCCTCAATTAGATTTTTAAATTTCCTTTGGTTCCTCAAGAATTCTTCCCCATTTTTCTAATAAATTGACCTGCAGGCTCTAAAGGGCAAAGGACTCACTACTTCATAGTGTGACCCTTCCATGTTTTGACAATACAATTTAAATGTTATTGCCTCTTATTTGCTTATGAACACATCTTTTCTAGTTCTGTATAAAAAGAGTAAACCTAATTGTTCCTTGTATTTCCTACTTAACATTTCATTTATCTATATTTCACCTAATTTTAACTTTAAAATAATAACTCCTGACCAGACTTAATAGCACACCTGAAATTCTAATTTTCAAGAGGTTGTGGTAGGAGAACTGCCAGTTCAGTTCAGTCTGGATAACTTAGCAAGATGTGAGTATCAAAATAAGGGTCGACACACACCTCTAATCCCAGAAGTCTGGGAGGTTAAGCAAGCTATTGCAAGTTCAGGCCCAGTCTGGGTAACTTAGACACTTAGCAAGACTAACAAAATTTAACAGAAGCTGAGGGTATAGCTCAAAGCTTCAGTCCCCAGTACTGTGATCGGCCAGTGGATAAGCCAATCAGTTAATAAATAAAATTAATAAAAGGATCAGGGGTTTAACTGTGCCTGAATTCTATCCCTTATATTGCAAAAACCATTTCCTATAGTATAAGGAAATAGATAGTGTCCCTTTTTTTAAATTTTTTTTTTTCAGGATTGGGGATTGAATCCAAGAGTGCTGTACCACTGTGCTACATCTCCAACCCTTCTCTTTTTTTAGTTTTTATTTATTTTTTTGAGACAGGGTCTCACTCTGTAGGCCAGGCTGGTCCTGAACTCACTATGGAGCCCAGGCTAGCCTTGGACACGTGGTAATCCTCCTGCCTCAGCCTTCCGAGCGCTGGGATTGCAGGTGTACTCATCATACTTACCTTATATGGTGCTAGGGAGTCTAACCCAGGGCTTCATGTTTGTAAGGCAAGTGCTTTAACCTATGTGCCATTCCTCCAGCCCATTATTTTTTATTTTGAGTCAGGGTTTTGCTAAGTTGCCCAGGCTGACCTTGAACTTGAGATTCTTCTGCTGCAGGCTCCCAAGCATAATTATGGGCATTATGGGCAAAGGTAATACCTTCTACAATGCCTCAAAAGGAAACAAGATTCCAGCCTTTTATTTTTTAGAATATGTAGTTAATTCATTACATCTGAGGTAATACATCAAAACTTACTGCTGTTCTTGTAAAAAATTCATATGATCTCCAATTAAAGTGTCCTTTTCTTAAAGCTATTAAAGACAAGCAAATTTTCTTTTTAATTTTGAATTACATATTCATTTGACATAGAGCATTCATTATGTGACAAGTGTTGGAAACAAAAATTAGTAACACATGGTTCTTAGCTAGATGTGTACAGAAACTGTCTCTTTAAATCTGGCTTGAATCAACCCTGTATGTAGAACTAGAACTGTTAGATTTTATTGGCATGTAAAAGTTATTAAAATTTGCCTCTAACATTGTCCATGTAAAGATACTTTTTGGGTGAATGAATGACAGCTGATTTTTAAATGTGATTTAAAATAAAATGATACTCTTGTGCTGTGTGCGTGTGTGTGTGTGTGCATGCGTGCATGCATGTGTGTTTGTCTGAGCTACATACCCAACCTGGGTTCTTATTCAGTACTCTTTGTTCCTTCATCTTATAAATTTGGGAATTTGAAAGCCTAAGAAATTAAAATTTTGTTCTTTCTCTCACCATAAGGACAATTTACCATACTATGTGTAAAAAAGGTTTTAAGATAATTTCCTACTCATGAATTATTTTCATCCAATTCTTAAACATCTACATTTTTAAACTGAAAATATTCACTTTCCTTAGATGGAGTTTTACATTTATGTCTGTTTTGCTCAAGATTAATTTAACTTGTATGTTTTTATTCTTCTAGAGTTTGGGTAGACACCTTTTTAGGTCTGATTTTAAGTTATGAGTTAGTATAAGAATAGAGTAAAATGAATTACTTTGTGGAAATAAATTCAACATTCTGTTTACAGACAGATTGTTATAAAATTACTGATACATTCTAGCGGAAGCAGTACAGGTAATGTCAAATAACTACTAAAAAATCATACTACGTGGTGTTAATGATGTTACCTTAACATACCAGCTTCAGGGGCTGCATAATTGTTTCTGCCAACCCATAAATTTTTGAGTAACAACAAAATTATTGTGATTTTTCTTACTAAATAATTCATACATTACAAAGCATGTGTGTAACAAGGCCCATGAATCACTAACGCATATAATGATCATATATCTAATGACATATCTCTTTTCATAAGATGAATTCAAGCAGATTTATGTATTTAGGTTAACTAAAATATACTGAGTTTATAAGGTTCATAATTCTGTCAACAGTAGCAACAAAAAACTTCAAACGTTTAAGAAGTACAATTTCTGTGATTTGCTTTTAAAAATGGAAAGCTTTTGTTTATCAGAACCTTTATGTTTAAGCTACTTTTCATGAAGTTTTACAGCTTTTAAATTGATACTATAAATATCGCCAAAGATAAATTAATAATATAATGGAATAGTCTAATGTTCATAAACTGTATTTAAAATGATATAAGTGCAACTAAAATAGCTATACGAAATACTGCATAAAACCCTCACTCTAGTAGTAACTTGATATTTTTATCCAGCAACTAAGATCTAAGGAAGAATATTTTCATTTACTGTCACTTTATCATGCCTTCCTTTAATATCAGTTTACATAATCTCAAGCCAAATATATCCCTTTCTTAATGCTACTAAAAATAATCCCAAAAGAGATTTCATCTACTTAATTAAAACCAGATTTCATAACTAAAGTTTTTTTTTAAATTCTAAGGCTGCAGTATATAAAATGATGTTAAGTTTACAATTTTTACATTTTTAATGTGTACTGTTTTTCCAAACTCAGTGATTTCTGGTTTTTTTCTTGTTTGTTTTTTTCCTTTTTGTTGCTGGGGATCAAACTGAGAGCCTCTTTGTGTGCTAGGCTAGTGCTTTACCACTGAGCTGTGCACTCAGTCCTTAAAGTCATTTGTTACACTAATCATGCAATTAGATATATTTTATCATAGTTTACTCCTTTACCATTTTTCAAAAATAATAATTATTGTTATTACTTTGGCAATACTTGGCATGGAACTCAAGTTCCCACATGTATTAGGAAAGCACTCTACCATTGAACTATATCCTTATTCCTTTTTAAATTTGAGTCAGGTTTGCCCTTGAACATGTGATTCTCCTGCCTCAGCTTCCTGAGTAGATTACAGGCATGTACCACCCCATCTCTTAAAAATAACACCATAACCACTTTAAAGTGTCTAGTTCAGTGCAGTTAGACACATTATTAAGCCAGCCCTCAATGATGTCCATCTAAAGAATGTTTTTCATCTTGCAGAACTAAAATTCTATACCCATTAAGCACTAATTGTACATTCCCTCCTTCCTTTTAATAATTTTGACAATGAATGGAGTTCTAATTCACCAGCAATACCGTTCCTTCCTTTAAAGCATGCAGTTCAGTGGTTCAAGTAGAGTCACAGAAATTTGCCACCATCACCATAATCAATTTTAGAACAATTTCATCACTCTTAAAAGAAATCTGAGACCCATAAGCAGTCACTTCTTCTTTCCTTGCCAACTCCCAGGGCCTGTGCAACCACCCATCTATTGTACATTTTGCCCATATAGATTTGCTTCTTCTGGACATTTCATGTAAATATAATTCTACAGTAAGTTGTCTCACATAACAAGCTTCTTCCACTTAATACAATGCTTTCACATTTATCAGTGCTTTATCATGTGCCAGTACTTCATTTTTTCAGCTGATTAATCATTGTGATACTATCACATTTTGTTTATTTATTGATGAATATTTCAGTTGTTTCCACTTTTGCTAGTATAATACTCCTATGCAAGTTTTTGTATGGACATGGTATCAGTTTCCTAAGAAGTATACCTAGAAGCAGCCTTGCTGGGTCAGATGGTAACTCTGCTTAATATTTTGCAGAACTGCTAAACTCTCACAAAGCAGTGGCGCCCATTTTATGCCTCCACTGGCACTATGTGAGGGTTTTAACTTCTCTACGTTCTTGGCACTGCTTATGATCTGTTTGATTGTTATCCTAGTGGGAATGAAGTGGTATCTCTGTGAGTTTTTCATTTCCTTAGTGATGAATGGTGAACATCTCTTCATACCCTGGCTACATGTATTAACATATGATCTTCTTGGGGAAATGTCTTCTTGAATCTACTTTTTGACCAAGTTATTGAGTTTTAAAACTTCTTATGCATGCTACGTGTAATTCCCTTATCAGATATTTAACTTGTATTTTTTTCCCTTTCTATGTGTTATCTTTTCAGATTCTTGGTTGCTGTTCTTTGAAGCAGTGTTGTGGTTTGGATCTGGAGTGTCCCTCAAAAGCCTCGTGTAATTGGATGTGGTAGGACACCTGTGGAGCCCTGTACTGTTGGGAGGTGGGGCCTGGCTGGAAGGAGCATGCTTGGCACTGTCTGCCATGCTGTGAGGAGCTTTTTTTTTTTTTTTTTTTTTTGCTTCAGCACAGCCATGTGTTCCACCTTTTCCAACTGCCCACCCATGAATGGACTGTGACCTTCTGAAAATGAGCTAAAATAAGTCTCTCCTCCCTAAAGCTGTAAATTTTGGGTATTTTGTCTCAGCAATGAGAAAGTAACTAAGACAGAAGTTTTAATTTTGATGTTCATCTCATCTATATTTTGCCACTTGACTTTTATCCTTTCTCAAAGTATCAGAATTTTGTGAGCTCTCTGTGGAATCAATCTATTTACTAAAAAGCTAATGGAACATTTGAAAATAACTTAGTAAAAACAACCTAGATTTATTTTATTCCGGTTGTATTTGTACACTCAATTAGCAGGACATACCTCTGAGTAGTTAGATGGCCACATATGCTTTAGAGGAAACTATTTCAGCTACATTTTTATTTTAAAAAATCAACATCTGATCTCCAGTCTATAATAGAAAAACTAATCTGCAGACCATGGTCACTACTAATAACACTTATTGTTGAAAAAGTTCTTGTGAAACATTCATCAGGCACATAAAATTGTATGCAAGTGAAATATAGTAATTAAGATTTGTGTTCTATCGATTGTGTAGCTTAAGTAATTTTTCATTACTAACATAAGATTTAATAAGTATAAGTAGTTAAAGATTCTTACTTGGCACTAGTCATTATCATGTAATTGGACTAGTAAGAAAGATCAGTTGAAGCTGAGTTGATTACTACCTTATCTTTGAAAGGCAATTAAAGACCTCAATCATTGCAACAAGATTTGATTGTGCAGCCTCTATTGGACATTGATCTTTCAGCAAAGTGCAGTTACATTTTCCATTAATTTACAGTAACACAGTTTAACTTTGATACCCTAGACTGTTGACCCAGGTGAGATGTAATGCCAAGTACTTGTTTAGGTTAAGATGCTTCCAAACATCATTATTGTCTCAGTGGTTAGTGCTGAATAAAAGAAGATACCTGATCTACTGGCTTTAGGATAAGGTTTCTGTTATCTGCATTAGCTTTTAAGTGAAGTGAAACTAAGATCTTTGGCTTTTATGTCATCCCACTCATTTAGACATCATTCATTCCTTAGTAGATGGGAAAGGCATTTCATGAAGAATTATAGATGTTCCATGCTTATAGTTCTGGGTGAATATAAATATATCAGAGAAGAAAATGTACTTAAAATAGGTAATGGCTTTTAGTAATTAAAATGTCTCAATTTCTACTGAAATTAACAATCAAAAGTATGTGATGAAAAAATCATAACTATTTGTGCAGTTTGACATGTTACGACATCAACGCTGAGAAACTTAAGAATTTTTATATTGGCAGGCTTTTTCATGCTCCCAGTTGTGTTAATGCATCTTTATAGTGGTTTCAAAACTTAACCTGAAACTAAGAATTTTGCCTTGAAATTTCTTCTATTACTTTATAATTGATTTGAGTAGAAATAACGAGATATACAAGGTTTTATAATAAGAGTATCTTCATAAAAATTTTTTTGCCTGGACTATTTTAAAGACAGAAGTCTCATGAAGAAAATACAGGCAGCAAAGCTGAATTAGTGGCTTTATTAACAAAAACAAAACAAAAGAAAACAACAACAACAACAACAACAACAAACCCTCCTAATGTCCACATGGGAAAGCTCACTCAGAACCCCCTTGTCACCTTAGGTCAGTAGGCTTGTGCTCAGATACACACAAACTATCTTTAATGTTTGTCTCTGTCTCTCTCATTTTGAAATCCTTTACAAAGAACTGAAGAATGTGTCTTTCAAAAATAGAGCCTTCACTGGAATAAAACACTTGTGCTTACATCATAATCATGATAACATTTTAAGGTTGAAGGATGCCTTCTGTTCTCCGTTTACAGGTGGAAAAATATAAGACACAAAAGGAGAAGAGTTACTAGCCTTAGGTCAAAAAGATAGAACTGATACTAAAAATAGACTCAATCTCCTGGACAGGAGCATTTATACTTCATCCCTTTTAGGTAGGTCATAATATTTCTATTTAATATGCAGTTTTAAAGAAGCAGCTTAGAATTTTTATTGTTCAATGGAAAGCAATTTTCATATTAAAAGGTTCACAATACGACTTAATAAATTCAATGAATGATATTTTAATTTTTGAACTATGCCCTTAGCCATCGTTGAGTTCATCCTTCACTATGATCAACTCCGTAAGAGCAAGAGGTCTATTGATTTTCATGTAATACAAGAAAATATTACATTTGCTTAATTGTTACACAGTGAGCACATCAGACAAGAAATCAAGGCTCTATTTAATGCTGCAAGCAGCAGAGAATTACAGAGATCAATAGGGTAGTTTGTCAAAGATGTTCTCCAAGGAGACTTACCTATCACCATATGGACAAGAAGTCACACTGACTATAGCTATTGAAAAACAGGTAAGCAGCGTCAGCAGTACAAATTATCAGAAATCAAACAGGCCTGTGTGAAAAGAGGTACAACTCCACTGAAAAGCTGTATTTATAGTCTGGTAATTAAAAAACATTTTAACAGCCTTGTGTTGGGACCAAACCTTTACAACAAGTATTGACAAGATCAGCAGCAATGAATGAGCAGTATTTGACTTAAAACTTATGAGCTATAGTTATTTAACTTTGTCCATTACAGAGGAAATCAGTTCTAGCCTTCCTTGCAAAATGCTAATAGTCGGTTTTATTATTAATGAAGCTTAATGTAACACTATCTCCTTTGTGTAAGCCATTCATTTAACTAGTGTCAAGTATATTCTTCTGGACTAAATATACTGGCATAAGTACTTCTTTGATTAAAGTGTTACTTAGAATTGCTTCTAGACAAGTGAGCACTACATATATTTGAAGAACAGTCCACTCTATAGCACATTTAAAACAACTCCCTTTGCCAGTTAGGGTTAGTTCATTCTTTTGGTGCTTCTCTACAAACACTTTCTGTACTGACTTGCCTGAAGCAAGCATCCAAATGGTGGTCACATCTCATGTTTTCCTACAAAATGTGTAAATGTCACAGAGTATCATGAACACAGTGACATAAAATGATATGTAATGTAGGTTTGTAATTATGGGGGAGACCATAATTTTTTTTTGAGATAGGGTCTCGCTCTATAGCCCAGGCTAGTCCTGGTAATATTAGCCTCTAACTGCTGGTATTACAGGCGTGCACCACTACGCCCTGCTTATGTCGTGCTGGGGAACGGAACTCAGGTACTTAGTGCTTACTTAAGTGCTTGCTAGCCAAGCACTTTAGCTGCTGAGCCATTCCTCCAGCCCCTGAGATTATAAATCTTAAAACATCCATTGGTTTAGAAATTAAATAGTTCTACTTAGTTCTCCCCTAAATTACTCCAAATTTCTGAAATTTACCATTTGGCTGGGTATTTTGTGACTATCCCCAAGGATAAATTTTTTAAAATGACTAAAGTGCTTTCAAAAATGCAATTAACTTAATAAAATTCTAATACAAAAGTGCCATTGAGTCTTTTAAGATTTCAGCCCACTCCCCATTACCAGTAAATCTATGGATATATACCACTTCAGTTAATTGCTTTTATAAACAGTTACCAAGTTTATTTTTCTGGGTCTTACTAGAAGATCTTAATTGCTTGCATAGCTTTATTGGCATGCTATTTTAACTTTTAATAAGTCTTAATTTCATTCATCTTGCTACACTTACATTAACCAGAGTTATTGTCACATCAAAAAATACTGTGGTTTCCTTAAGCAACAAGAAGTTTCAGCATTTTACCCTAGCCCCTCCTCCAAATAAACAGCACAAGAGCTTTAAAACATTTCCATGCAAAATCCTGGCAGCTGAATATTTTACATTTCACATTGTAATTAAATTCTCATCAATTCTTGGATTTGCCAGTGATATTTATCTTCTACTCCACCACCAACATTATATAAAAGATTTTTCTCCCTCCTCTTTTGTGTAAGCATATATATATTCAGTCAATTTAAATTAATACCTAGCTATAGGATCTATATACAAAATAGTCATTTTTATCTGTAGTTTAACCTAGTTCTACAGAACCACTGATAGGAAACTTCATGTGTTTCTATTTCCCATTAGTTAAACAGAGACTGTAAAATATAACAGTGTCTGAAAAGCTTTGCCTCTTGAGGGCAATGATTTATCTTAAAGAACTAGACACCAAACAAAGAGAAGAAAAAGGTGTTCACAAAATTTTTATTTTAAAGGATCAAAAATAAATATTGCACATACATACAAGAGAAAAATCCACTGATATTCATATTCTCCAATGCATGCTTTCAATACATGGCACCTTCATCTTCTTTATTTAGAAAATAAATTGTTATTGGTCCAGAACTGGTCTGTACAGTTTCTGTGACTCTAGCAAATAACCAGGAGCCAAGTCCATATAATAAAGTTGGAATACCTAGAAAACAAATGACTGTATTATTTGTGAGCATCAATACTTACTACTCATATGCTTATATATCTGTCATGTTACTAATCATATAACGCTCTTCAGCCATATTAACAAGTTGCAGTTATAACAATACAAAAATATGGCATACTGACAATTATTATTTAAGAGCAATTACTTGTATGTGAGCCTAGAGATTTAAAAAAGTACATAGATAAGATAAAGCTGATATAAGTTTTAATTCAAGGCACTTTTGTAATTCATTTCAGGGAAGTAATTATTTGGTAATCCTATATTCTTTTCACATACAAGCAAATGGAAAAGAATATTCATTAATTTAGTTGTAAACACTCCTGATTACTAGCCTTGAGCTAGAATTACTAGGTCAATTTTACTGTCCTTTAAGTTAGATGGCTAAAGTAATTTTTGTACAATTTGTAGAGGAACTGGGTCAAACAGCTGTCTCTAAAACTAAGGAGAACCTGTATTCCAAGGAAGATTTTTGTATAACAGGTATGAGAAATAAAAATATTTTCTATGTAATGCTAATTTGTTAGGTTTTTACAAATGAATTGAGAAAGTATTGATTCAGCCTGTTTGGAACAGATATTTAGTAGAGTCCTACCACTTTTTTTCTTTTGGAATATTGCCATTGGTAACATTTTGCTGCCCTGATACTCGATGTCACTTGTCATACATGAAATTAAGCACATAACACTCAGAGATATGAATTTCACACTCATGTGCATAGGATATCATATTGGACGCAAACTTTCATAATTCCTATCTTTTAAGGCACTTATAAAATCAATGACTATTAACATATTGAAAGTATATGTATAAAACCATAGATTCATGAATCAATAACAAATATTGTACACTGTATATAAGTACTCATTTTATTGTTCCCGTGTGGGAGATTGGTAAAGTGAGACGATTTAAAAGGATAGCTGCACATTTAGAAAATCACTTTCTTTCTAGCTAATAAGGAAATCAGCATATGTTCAGGACTGACCATATTGTTAATTTTTCCTCTTATTTTTCAGCATGAATATGTTCACTGTGTTCTGCTCTTTCTGAGTGCGTTAACGATGGCGGACTAGCTTGTGCTAATTCCCGGAGGCTACATCCAGCCACGGTGGTGCCAAAGACTAATCAGGGGAACCATCAGTAGCTGGCAATAAGAAGATGGGAGAAAACGCCCACTCAGGCTGGCACTTTTCTAGTTTTAGGAATATACTGAGTCACAGTGTATTACCTCGGGGTTCCCTAGAATGTCTGTGAAATCCTTTATAGTACATTGCTGTCTTTGCTCAAAAGGATCTCTAAATGCCTTGAGGGAGTGTCAGAGAAATCTGTGAAAATTAGAAAAATAATGCTATTTTATTAATCATTTATTCAAAAAGAAATTCAGAGGCAAGTGTCACAGGAGTGAGGTAGGGGACAAGAGAAAAACACAAAACAGGCACAAGTGAGGAAAGAATACAGGGAACAGTTGAAATGAAAAGTAAATTCAAAAATACAGTGTCAGAACTCCAAAAAATGAAAATTGGTGAGGAAGAGAAAAACGGGTTCTAAAAGATAATAACTTTCTAAATATACTGACAGTAAAAAAATATATAAAATGTGCCTTTAAAGTCAATGCCAAGGATATACATCTAAGGAATGGCTAGTGATACTGAGAATTTCTTAGGTTTTACAGCATTTTTCACAGGTTTCAGCTAAGATGTTGATACTTTAAAAAATTAATACTTTTCGGAAAAAAAATCACACATAAATGGCCAGTGTTTTTCAGCTGAAATAAGAGACTGAAGTAATTTTAAAGATGACTAGTTTAATAGTAACTATATAATCTCTTTTTAAGAAATAACTAGGAACCATCATCAGTAATGCTGTTTGATGGAATGGAGCTGTGATACGGAGTCAGAAATTTCATTTCTTTATTCTACCATGTATTTATGCAATGTAGGCTAATAACACTAAGTGGAAACATTTGCCAACTCTATAACTTATACCTAAAAAAAATCATCTTTGTATGTAGCATATATGCCTTAAAGTCTGTAAGATTCCATGAAAAATTAAAAACTTCCCAGACTATCTGAAACATAGTATCAGAATCAATTTGAAAATCTGTTTTCTTTGCATAATAATTCATTTTGAGCCAGCTGAACAGTAGGTAAACCACTGTCAATTAAGCACTTAAAAAAATTAGAACTTCATAGTAAGTCTCCGATTACCCATTCATTCCAATGGTAAGTTGCTTTTCTTAAATCTCAATCTATTTCCCAGCAGGATGCTCATGCTGATAAACCATCAGTAAAATGTCAGCTCCCTCTGAAGGGATGGCAAAGGAGAAAGGGAACAAATGGGTAAACAGAAATCTTTATTATTTACAAAATGGAAGAATGAATTACTCTGATAATTACTAATTTGGAAGGGAAGAAGAGAAATAAAAACCTTAGTATCTTACTAAAAGACTTGATGATACAGAGGAGCAATGGCACATTGCAGAATCAGAGAGGATCCTATTATCAACAGCACATTCCCTTCTATCAGGCAAAAAAATTTTTTAAAACCTTACCAAATTGGTCAATACTCTTTAAAGATCCAGGAAAAAATATCCCGTTATCAGTGTACGACAGCTGGTACTAAAGCATGCATAGGCAAAAGTTTTCCTCTTTGCTTAAAGTCTTATTTCCATTTAAGCAAGGTTTTTAGAATTTCCAAAAGATCGTATAGACCATTACATAACTCTTCCACATAAAAAAAAAAAAAAAAACCACCTTTCCTGAAAACATTTTACTTTTCTATGTGGGAAATGTTCTAGGTATTCTTTTTTTTTTCTTTTTGGATGTCTTAATAGAGAAATCTCTAATCGTTCCACTGAACTTAAAATGTTAAGTTCTAAATTGTGACAAATTAAATCGTGACAACATAGGAGTCCTTCAGCCCATAAGATTTATCTCCAATCCTCCTGTCATACTTTCCCTAACCTATTCCTCAACATTTGGAAAGAATGATTTCTTCTGACTGTGAAAATGCTAACATCAACTCATTCTTCTGAAGTCTAATCATCACTTCAGTTTAAAATGTCTGAATCACCTTGCCCAACTTTATAGCAACCTCAAGTTAGTAAGTATACTTTGTGTAGCCCATTAGCCAAATACATTTTTAATCACATATTGCTAAATAATCTTATTGGATTGAGCTCAAAACAGACCCTGTGGAACAATGGCTCAAAAATCCCTAAGTGACACGTAAGAGTTATTATAAGCAAAAATACATGTGCCACATTTAAATTTATTGGGCTATCAGATCAACGAATATGAGTACTGAGGTACAAGGTTTAGTTTTAATTCTGGCTTTAAAACACTGGTTAATAGGGTTCAAGCTCTCATGTCTAGATTTTAAATTACTGGGATCTAGATTTTTCTATCACTTTTAATATATCAAAACATCTTGAGGCCTTATTTTCTGACCTATAAAATGTCATGCGCAAGTGCATGTCTCTTCTGTCAGCCAATAAGGTTCCCCCACACACAAAAAAAATTCAGCCAGAGTAAATAGTCTCATGGGGAATTAGAATATTTCCAGGAAAACATACAACTATTGAAGTAAGTTCCTTTAGGCCTAGCGCCCGAGGAAGCTCATTTATCCGGTGGAAAACTTTAATGGTTTTATTAAACTTGATGGGATTTCATACGTAGAAAGCAAAGGAACTTAAAACGTAATTCCAGTTGTCATATAAATGGACCTGCACAGTGTTTGTGGGGGCGAAACCTGCCGCGCTAAGACGTGTCTGAACTTCAGGGGCGCTTTCACGTGGGGACGTTTTCTGATACCCTCCTCATTGCTCGGCGCCAGTGACCAGGGCAGGCCAGAGGCCGGCTTGTCGCTTCCTCCGGGGTGACGGAGGGTCCTGCGGGTGCAGCCTATGGACAAACTCACTCTGGGGGCGGGGTGGGGGAGCGACAGTTTGGCAGCCAGCAACGCAACCGGATAAGCGATACAAAGGACTCGAGCCACCGGCCGGTCCTGGCAGGGAGGCGGGCGGCGTCGAGGACCGCAGGGCCCGGCCCCGTGTCTTCGCGCCCGTGGGCCCTGGCCTAGAACATCCTTCGGCGTGCCTGTGGACAGCGGGCCGCCCTCGGGGGACGTGCGTCTCCGGCGGGGGCGCGGCCGTCCCACTCACCGAGGTTGACGACCTTGAGCGCCGTGAAGAAGCGGTTCTGCGCGGCCAGGTCCTGCCAGGGCGCCTTGGAGCAGTGGTACTTGATGAAGGGGAAGCAGCCGGTGCGCAGGACGTGATAGTTGGCGCCCTGCACCGGCCAGTTGAAGTTCGAGAGGCCGAACTGGTCGTTGCGGACGGCGCTGTAGGGCACGCAGAAGGAGGTCCAGTGCGGCAGGCGCCGCTGCAGCAGGTGCCGCGTCAGCACCTCTGAAGCGTGGGGCTTCGCGCCCGAGTTGGCGCCCGCGGCCCAGGGCCGGCACAACAGCAAGCGCAGCGCAGCCTCGTGGGCCCTGCGCAGGACCTCCATGGCCTGCCGCGCCGAGGAGCCGGCCCGTGCCCGCGCCGCCGCGGGAGCGCGCGCCTCCGGAGAGTGGGGCGGGGCTTCCAGCACGCGCGTGCGCGTGGCCCGCTGCCCTGCGGCGAGCGGCGGGAACGCCCAGCGGGCAGTGCGCCGGTGCGCGAGAGCCCCCAGGAGCGCGACGGCGCGTGCGCACAGCGGGCCCGCGCTGGCGGGAGAGGCGGGGCGCAGAGGGGCGGTGAGAGCGAGTGGCTTGAGCAAGAGGGACACCCGCGTAAAGGAGCTAGATTGTTACCTCAGGTACTTTGTTACAAGTAACCCTAAGTCTGGGAGGGATTCTGGGAATTTTTTTTTTTTAGTGACATTGGGTATGAGGAAACTTAGAGGGTAAAAATAGTTAAATAACCACTATTGAGTGACAGAACTCGAACCTGGGTCTCCCTTCAAAGCCTTGTGAAATCCTTACTCGATTCTATTGAGCTTGAGGTTTCCTCAGAGAAGTGAGTTAAAAGCCAAGATCTTAGACGTCCTTTGGTTGGTGACGTGAGAGAAGACTTTGTTCTCTTTCTGCATCTCTCACATGTAACTGAACTGTATCCCTTAAAAATTTTTTTTAATATTGAGATGTCTTAGTAAGTTGCCAAACTGCCCAAGCTGGTTTCAAACTTGGAGTCTTCCCGTCTCCCCGACTCAGTGTGTGTGTGTGGGGGGGGGGGGGGGGGGGGGGGGGGGGGGGGGGGGGGGGGA